>JAQIWQ010000468.1:0-16552 GCA_034695825.1 Folsomia inoculata
TTTAATAACACTGAGAAAGTAAGTGAATTATTATCGAGTCTATGCACACGCATGTAAATAGCAACCTTAGCATTTTCTTGACACATTCCATACCTTGTGTTGTGTTACAATTTTCTGTCATGAAACCAACGAGGACTTTAATATTTGAATAATATGTCGATTTTTCCAGAGACAGAGTGCTCACACAATCCTCCTGACGAGTTGTGCAAAGCATATGAAAATGACAATTTGAAGGCTAGTTCAGTTGTATTCTTTGAAACATTTGCATACACCGTTGGACAAATTGTAAGATGATCTTGGATGCTACATACATCAAAGTTTATTTAGTAGCCCTTGACTGAACTGAAAATAAACTAAATATCTTAAAGTCAGTCGAGTATGAAATTAAACCAAAGGCACACAAAGTGAGAAACTCACTCACTCATAATACGTCGAGTCAGTCAGCCCGCATTGTTGGGCTAGAAAGAATAAGGAAACAATGACTGAAAAAGGACAATGGACCAGTTTATACATTTATACAAACAAAACAACTAATGCAGACATGTGAATGTGGATGGAAATATGCAAAACTATTGCTTACCATATCAAAATCCCAGGAATTGGAAAGCTGGGTGGACTGCACAAACTACATATATTAAAGGACTCCTCTGCTGCATGCTTGTTGTACATTCATACATAGCTGCAGTCAGTATTGTAGGAAGGATCTGAATCCCATTGTTTTAATGAACCTTTTCTTTTTTTAGATGCTAAACTGACCATATGCATGTGGTCACTTTTGTGATTTATGAACATACCTTCTTATGTACATTGTACTTGCAAGCAATTGACCTTTCTTCTTTAACCAAAGTCACCATACATTGATACTTCCTTTTGGAGGGAATGCAAAGCATATAACGCAAATTTTAATACCCAAATGTTGGAGCTTATCGTCTAAAAAAGAAGTACCACTGCTGGACTTGACTGCATTTCCAAAGGCATATCCTACCAGCGTCTTATCTTAACCTGGTATTTGTAGAGAAACCTGTGCCTTGCACTAAAATTTAAAAATAATTATACTTACTGGACAAAATGCCTTTCGTTGTATTACCGCGTCGGTCGTCGACGGGTATTTAAAGGACCGTGAGCAACTTGAAGGCATCAGTCTTTTTTAGAGAGGCCTGTCAGGAGAATCTATCCGGTCGAAGGTGATTCATTTCCTCACCGGGTAGTTTCATCTTTGATAGCACTGCTCACTTTACCAACGCCATGTGCCCCCACTTGCTCTGGTACCAGCACTGCCCTACTGCTGCTCTCACCACACCACACCCACGGGATCGAGATTGACCCCACTTTGGTTATCTAGCTCTATGAAGGTTTCTTCTCGTAAAGCTAGGTTAGCAAAGCAAGGTCTATCTTTTGTGACAACGTTTCACCATCCGCGGATTGGGCTCGACTAGACGCCACCAAGGGAACCGCTTCTACTCCTCCCTTTTGTCTAGGAACTACTGGCGGTGCGTAACAGATTTGCATAGTTATCACAGCCAATAGATCCTCGACAAGATGAGGACAAAATCACCCACCCACACCACACCTATCCAGCAGTCCAACACGGTCTCGAGTCATCCATCTCAGGTTGAGCACGCGTCGGGTGACGGTCTAGATTAGTGGCAATTATTGTTCTAGACTAGATCGAACACTCGACTCACGCTCAAACCAAGACATTCTACAAACTCTGACCTTTGACCTCATCACGTGGACATTACACCACTCAAGCTCCAAGTTAAATACATACATCATATTCCATTATCCAACTCCAACCTTCCATCCATGCCTCCTGCCTCCCTCCCAAACAAATGTTGATAAAACATTAGCATTAATGAATAAACATCAATTGATTTTGTATCTAAAATTCCATCATTTTTCCGCATGCAGCATAACATAACTACTTCACTATTTCTCGCAAAACATAAAGAAACCAAGGAGAAAATGATGATCAAGCAAAATGTTAAGGCGAAGGCCTGGCTAGTTTGGTATGTCGTAGTACATATAAGGGAAAGTACTTCCATTGAGGCCAGACTATGCATTTCTTAACAAAAAGCATTCGTTTTAGTTGATGTGTCTTATTCATAGTTTCCCTTTACCCAGTCCATCCAGCGGGCATTTCTACACTTTTTAGCATCTGACTAAAAACCATAAAAAGATAAAAAGTTTCCATTCAATTTGCTTTATTCAAAAAGTGTGTCATTAGAGTCTTCACCACATTTCACTTCCATCCACAATGTTAACCTTTGTTTTCTGACAACTACTAGCACTAGTCTAGCCTTGGAGTTTGATTACTGATTGTGAGTGAGTTTATTTAAAACAAAGTAATTTCCTGGTCATTTTCTAACAAATTTCATTCATTTTTTCATATCACCTCATCGTAGTTGAGTCAAGCTACTGTGGGTGGGTGAAACCATGTCAGCCAGCTGAATTCTCCTTCAATTTAACCTGAATCCAAACGCACAGCCACAGTTAGCAGAGGGGGCAATTTTGTTCATTTATTGTTCATGATTTGGTGAGTAGTTTCGTCTTCTTCAGGGTCAAGGGTGGTGGTGGTGGTGGTGGTGTTAGTTGGCCCTCCTTGAGTCTAATCCACATCCCCTGTAAATAATTGTTTTCCAACAATTTGGGACAATGATTTCCGGTATTTGATTATGATTGATTTAAAGAAATGATGGGTAACGTGTAAGGATTTATGTGGATTGGATTGGATTTGTAGCAATGGCAGTTATTGACAAGGACAAAGTAGACGCTAGTGGGGGTCGGACTATATTCACTCGTCCACAATTTTTGGCTCTAACTCATCGAAGTTCTATGGGGGGCGGACTTTATATTCGAGCGTCAATGGAAGGGTTGGATGATGCAAATTTCGCAGGAGGAAGGGAATCGGAGAGGGAACCACTTGTATCGGAGGGAGGAGCTGGCTCCTTTAAGCCTTCTTCTACTGCTTATCCATCACATCAGTCATCCAATTCAGGGTGGAGGCTAGGAGGTGGGAGTCAGGAAGCAAGTTCTGTTCTTACAATTTTGGCACCGTCAAGCGAAGCACAGATTAAGGTTATCGAATGGAATATGATGGACATGAAAAAGTTTTATCCCCTCAGCATGGTCAGCTCATTTTTTATCCGATGTGTGCTTTATCCTCTTACCTTGGTCAAGACGAAAATTCAAGTGAGTATGGTTGTTATAATGTAGGTTATTATAATTTATGGCTCTTATTCTGAAATATGGGATATTTTACTTTTAGATCCAGCAAAAAGCTAATGTATACAATGGGACGATTGACTGTTTCCGAAAAATCTATCAAGGGGAAGGACTTCGTGGTCTGTATAAAGGCTTTTGGATCTCAGCGTTTCAAATCATATCTGGTGTGTTTTACGTATCCACATATGAAGGTGTTCGACACTCATTGTACCTAAGGGGGTTTAAAGATAGGTAAGATAATTCATCTCGTTTCTCATGTCGACTAACTCTACAAAATCATTGTTATTATTAACATTAACAATATTACCACAATTTATATTATAGTCATGTCCGTGCTCTGATTGCGGGTAAGAATTCATTATAAAATACAAGATTTAGATCTAAATGAATTAAATTAAATTAGGTGGATGCGCTTCCGTTGTTGGTCAAACAATCATTGTTCCTTTCGATGTAATTTCACAGCATATGATGATAGTTGGGATGAGACAAAATAATTTGCCTGGAGGGTAATTTTTGTTATTAAACTTTGGTTGATCAATTCCATGAATTTGGTAAATTTACAGGAGTGTATACAACCCGCTAGGAATAGAATACGAAGGTCGAACTAAAACTGAAATTACGAAAGCAATTACTCGTGAAATTTATACTCGGGACGGCTTTCGAGGCTTTTATAGAGGATATTTTGCGTCTTTGACCACATACGTCCCGAATTCCGCTTTGTGGTGGGGTTTCTATCAGCTGTATCAAGGTCGGTTGATTATATAGTTATTATTTTTAGATTACAAAACTCTAAAATGATGTATTTTTTAAATTTCAGACGAGTTAATTAAAATTGTGCCCCCCGGTTCGTCACATTTAGCTGTACAATGTGCTTCCGCCATGATGGGCGGCTGGACTACTACAATTTTGACCAATCCTTTGGATGTTTGCCGTGCTCGATTGCAGGTACTGCTACGACACTACCTTGCACCAGTTTTTCCACTTGAAATTTGAAATTCTATATTGTTTATCAGGTTCAGCGGCTTCCTTCATTTCCTAAAACGTTTTCCCTGTTATGGCACGAAGAAAAATATCGAATTTTCACAAAGGGATTGTCGGCAAGACTTGCGCAATCTGGGGTTTTCAGTACGGCCATCATTCTCGGATACGAAAGTATAAAACGCTTTAGTATTAATGATGACTTTAGAGATGTTGTGCGATGGTAGCAGAAGGATATATCAATGCATGCATAAGTGGAAAATTTCTGCTTATAATTGGCAATAATTTCAATTGTGACGTGTGTAGCATCTTATTTATTATGAAAACATTATTTCAATTGGTAGCTAAAGACCTGTCTGTGATTGAATAAGTGTAACCAAAAATGCCTCGTTTAGCTACATACAACCTTATTGTCAAGAGTCACAAAATCTTCAGGTTGCGTGCCATTTTATGACGGAGCCCAATTCCCAAGTCTCTGAAACTATTCGACAATAAGTGCTTCTTGATCTGCATATAGCTATATAGACAACTTAGAACAATTCAAACAATCGGATTTATTAATGCGAAAGAATGAATCCATTTTTTTGTTATATAATGTCTCGTTATCGCTAATACATAACCATCGGATTATCAAGACAAGAATGCCAAGATTTTGTTCTAGTCAGTTTAACCAGTCTTTATTCCGAAGCTAAACTGCTCATGAAGGGCCCTTGTAACAGCACGATAATCATTTTCATTCGAAATTAGATAGAACAACGTGATTCACACAGGCTAGACATTCTGAGATGTTAGTAAAAATCCAAGTTTCAACAATACTTTTAACTTAAACTGTTTAAGATTGAACCGCACTTTATTCTAGTCCTTCAGTTCTGAACGGGTGACTACCAAACTTGTTATTCGTTTACGATATTCATTCAATTGTTCAACTATTAGTTGCATGATAAGACCATTCTATCTAGTTGTGCATATGTCTAGATACTTCGTCACTTTTTTAGAATGGAGAACGGAAACTCGTTTAATTAAATCGTACAAAACATTACATAAAGATGCATGCACTTAATTTTAGTTTGCAGTTGTCCACCATTACAAACTGCAAAATAAAATAAATTGAGCTCAAAGTTTTACGATTCATTTGTCGTAGCGTCATGAATGTTTTATATATTGTGACCTCTCTAGGATGGATGAACTTGAACTAAATTATTACTGTATTGGATATATGTATACCTAGACCAGTAAAGTAGAATTAAGCTAAATACGTAGTGCTGGAACTTGAATGGTTCTGGCGATATTATACTTATGAAATCGTGTTTCTACAGACAGATATGTTGGATATTTCAATAAAACATTAAACTCCGCAGTTTTACAAAATACAAATATCGAAATTTGCGTGCAGGATATTTAATGAATTGATCACATACAATTTCATCAAAGTCCCGTATTGGTATCGTGAAATTTGTGAGGAAACTGAAGTTCCGGTCGATGTTGTGGGGTGGTAGAATATCGGCATAGGCACACTTTAGTGATATAAATAGCATGCACATTCTGGTGTATGCATTTTTAGTGATAAATAAAATATAGACATGCTTCAACTGTTTGTTTCCAAATTTAAAAAAATTACCCAGTTTATTGATAAAGTGTCAAAAACTGGTACTAGCTACTAACCCACTAACAATATCAAAACTGGCATCCACTAACAATATTAAAACCTTTCTACATATCGTAACAAAGGTTATACCCTATACTTCATATAGACCACTATAAAATACTGTCCCAAAGCATTAGTTGCCTTTAAATCACATTTAAATGATCACTGTAGCTCTCTTTCGGCTATTTTTACTTGTTGCTTTTGTTTTTTCTTAATTGGGTTTTTTATCACTTTACTGTACCACTTTTTCTTTTTGTCTGGGGATACGAGGTTGGTACTGGATTTGATGGAGAAAGTATCAGCCCCTGAGAATGATTTCTTGTCATTGAGATTGCATTCAACCTTCTTGGGAAGATCGGACCCCATGGTGTAACTGTAAGATGGTGGTGGTGTTTCTTTATCGGGGGTGGGCAGCTTATCAGCATCCCACCACTTGAAAGATTCTTCTGAGAAACACGGTTTCTTATTAAAAAAACTGTATCACGAGAAGGCACACGACAATTATTTTCCTTACCTGAAAGATGATTCCGTTTTTCAGAAGACAAACTTGTGTGACTAGTTGCAGAAGTGGGTGTTCGTATAGAAGTGCTCAGTTTGTCCCAGAAATTGTACAACTTTCCTGAACGGTTATATTTAATAGAGAATGCATAACGAACACTTGGTGGCAACTCGCACTGCTCGTACATGCAAGGCACTATCTTTCGCACTCTAGATTCTGAAAAAGGTATAAAATTTCTAGTTAATTTTTAATGTAAAACTATACAGCATCAATCAATACAAACCTAAAGCGGAAGCCTGAGCATACGATACTAAAAAATGGTTGGCAGAACTTTTGAGAAAGTTTGGCGAGAATATCACTAGAAATCGGTTACAGCGCTCCTCAATAAGTCTTCCTATCACTTCATGCTCGAACATAATGCCAGGGAGCAGATCTCTATCTTTAACGCATAGCTATATAGGTTAAATAAAATTTAAAAAAACAAATTAAAGTTACACTAAAAAACATTGAAACTCGAGTATAGAAAATAGAAATAGGCTTTTACTCACCTTTAGTTTATATTCTTGTTCTAATTTTTCAATTACTTGCTCTGCAAACTCAGAGTCTTCGTCAGCAAACAAAATAAATGCGTCGTATCTAGTTAAGGGAAGGTTTTTGTGAACCCTTTCACTGTCCTCTATGGATTCAAATAACATGTTTCAGGTCACAGAGTCCCACTACTGGTATATAATAATGCAATACCTATAGTAAGAATGTTACGTTCAATGGACGGGTCTAACGGTGCGGTAGTTGAATTGTCCCTGCCAACATTTCGCAGCGCATCTCTATAAGCCACGGAATCACTGACTGGAATAGTAAACCATAAACCATGAATAAAGTTTTAGTTGCATGTTGTTTTAGGTGCGACTTGAACTAACCTAAAACCTACCCAAAAGTGGATCCACATCATTTACCACATCAAACCGATCCATGACTGCTAAAAATGCTTTCAAATCACTAAATAGTTTGCAACGCGAGTCTGAACATTTACAGCAATGTTGTATCAACTCTGCAGTGGGGTCTTGCTTTGCCTGAAGAAATGGAATGGTTTCAGATGAAATCCCAGCCAATTCTGCCAAACCCCTCCAATCTCTAGTCATAGAATCATATACATTAACCAATTTCTTGTACTGATCAGGAAACATTGCTTGTACTATCTGTCTTACCGTGGCAAACCTTCTTCTGTTGGAATAATTTTAATGGGATTTAGCATAGTTGACAGCAAATTTCGCGTAGATGGGCGCATTGCTGCGACAGGAACATCAAGTTCAGAATTTGAGTCGACATCACCTAATTCAAGCGCATTTAAAGGGCTCATTCTCGTCATTCTTCTTCTCCTTCTTCTAGTCTTCAAAAGTTGTTGAATTTCAAGAAGAAAACCTGCGTAAACAATTTGAAAAGAAATAAACAATTTCTCGTTAAAAGTCCATTAAAAGTTGGAAAGATGGAATATAATATTAGCAATATTGCTTTGTCATATAAAAAAGTTGTCAACAATTTTCTCAACTGCGTAGGAAGGAAAGATGAGAGAGATGAACACCAACTTGAATGATTCAATTAACAATACTTATTTCTTCAATAACTCATCTTGCAACTTCAAAGCAGCATATAATCATCTCATTAAAATAACTAACTTATTCAAAACTAGCAATATTGCATGTTTTAATCAAATAAATACCCAAAGAATACATAAAATCTCTTATCTGCAACTATTTCTATTCTACACCTTTAACAAAGCAACCCACTCATATCAATTTCATCATCTCATTACACATTACTCATGATCAATTTGAACTTTTGATCTATACCATGCATCAATTTTTTTCCCAGCATGTCAGCCGGGCTGCAGGGAAAATTTCCCCCCTTAACGTAGGTCACGTAGGGAAATTTTTGTTTTGAGGACTAATATTTTTTATTTTTATTTTTTTAGGTTTGGAACAAAATTGATGCATGATCTATACCCCAGCCAAAAGTGCCAAAACTTATTCATACATAGTAATGAGCAGTACCATAATGAGCTTCCTTTTACCCTATTCAACAAAAAAACCATTCAACTGTCATCATTTGGATTTATTTATAAAACTTTCACCACTGTCTGTCTGCCTTCACTGCCACTGCTTTCATTTTTTTCAAGGATCTTGTCCAAATATCTAACTCAATCTCAAAGATAATCTCACCTGATTGATTGTCAACCATGTTCTGCCTTTTATTATGGACATTATTATTCCCATTTAATGTATCTAATCCAATCTAAATAATCTAGTGAAATTTAGACAATTTCCCTACAACATTTATGACATAAAACTCGATTTAGAGTACTTAAAAAACATGTCCTATAATTACAAATTACAGTCAGTCCTTTCGAAAGCCAAAAAGCCACCACAAATATTTGTGTTTTGGATAGAAAATCCAACAATCTCGTTTGGAAAATGTTTATAATGTATTTGAAAATGATATATTTCCACAGTGTATGCAAAATTATGAAATATATTCAACAGATTTTGCACCATATCCGAAACACAAATACCTGGGGTGGCTTTATGGTTTTTTGAAAATACTGCATTGTGTAAGAAAGTAAGTAGTAATAGTAAGTAGTCAAATCTGCAATTAAAAAAGCTTGCTTACCTTGCCTTGTCAGTAGTACCTCTAAGAAAACACTTTCTCCACCCCCACTTTTATCCCATCTCTTTCCAAAATATTTCAAAAGTTTCAACAAGTAGTTTCTGAGGATGAATTAGATAGGATCAATAGGATTGAATAGGCCTTCAATTATATGGGAAACTTTTCATTTAAAAAAGTCTACAATTTTATGTTGTGGGTGTGGTGTCCTGTACAAAAACATTACAAACCCAAACACGTGAGAATTAAGTAAGTAAAAGTCCTTAAGTAATAAAATGCTGGTGGTGGTGGTGGTGGTGGTGGTAAATGGAGAAAGTTGTCATATAATAACATAGAGTCTTACCTTGCCTCTTGCTTTCTCCATCTAAAAACCCAAACCAACAAAGCCTACTATTGGATGGATAAAAGGAGGCAGACAAAGATAACACTGTACAGTAAAGGAACTAGTTGCCATTCCATCTTTTGCACTTGCCCCCCACCGCCCCATCATCATCATCTATATCATACACTCACACCACACCGATGCCTACCTACCCACCACCAGTACCGCATGTACACTCTCTACATACCTCTCCCATGCTGAGGCGAGTCCCTACTGCCCGACGACACCACCACCACCGACACCGACTGCTGCTATCTCATCCCAGCCAAGAAGCGGCTTTTGCACTAAAAGAGAGAATCCACCAACTCCTCCTCCTCTCTTCTCTCCCGTGCTTTCCTCTTCTACCTTGTTTGTTGGAGGGTATTATTGCTTTGATATTCAACTCTCTTTTAGCCAATGCTACCTCTGCTTATACATGGTGGTATGCAATGGATTCTTTATACCATGTAGGATATAATATCCTGGTGGTGGTAGCTATAGATGAGCTACAACTAGTTAATTGACCAACCACCAGGGTAGAAGAAGATGGGATAGGAGCTAGAAGCAAGGCAGAGGCAGTAGCACCAACCATCCATCCAACAACTATAAAACCAAGAGGCGAGCAAGCAAGTGAGTGAGTGAATGAGAGTGTTGAGTCGATCTTAAAAAGAGAGACCGGTAGTATGACGAGGACTTAAGTCTCCCAAAACATCCACCACCACCACCACCACCACCACCACCACCACCACCACTTATTTACTTGTTTAATGGAAACATTTAAAGATTTCCTAGTTTTAGTCTGAATGTCTTGGGCTTGGGTGGAAAATCATCTGTGACCGTTTGTGGGTGTGGTGGTTTGGTTCCACGGACGCCGTCACTATCCAACCCTTCCCTCACCAACCTTACCACCTTCAACAACCTTACCATCAACATCTTTCCAACCTACATTCTTCCATTATCTATCATCATCATCATCGTCATCCCTCTTTACCAACCTACTACAAATCAATTATTATCAACAGAATAAACCATCATGATGGCGTGTTGTCTTTCCGAGGAGGCCAAAGAGCAAAAAAGAATCAATCAAGAAATTGAAAGACAACTTAGAAGAGATAAAAGGGATGCCAGAAGGGAACTTAAATTACTACTGTTGGGTAGGTTCATAAAAGTGCTTTTTAATTTACTTTATCCAACTTTATTCACTTCAAACAAAGGCATTATATTAATATTATATTAATATATCTTCTTCTTTGTTGGTAGGTTTTGTCAGTTGGTTAATTGTTTTGTCTCCTCCTTCAAATCTTGAATTTTGTTTTTATTTTGTCTAATCTGGGGTAGTTATCCAAGTCCAGGTGGGGCGTTAGGGTTTTTGGCAAGTATTAACTAAAGGGGACGATAACTGTTCTTCTAGTATACTAGGCTTTTGATTTGGTTTACTTTATAATTGGGTTTGGTAGTTTGATGGATTGGATGTATATCCAGGTTTGATGATTAATTTATGTAGTAGATGAATTTTGTATTGAAATGAGAATGTACTGTTGAGACTGTTGTTGTATTAATTTGTAATGTTTGATTGACGTGTTGTTTTTAGGTACGGGGGAATCGGGTAAATCGACGTTTATAAAACAAATGAGAATTATTCATGGGTCCGGATATTCTGACGAAGATAAGCGCAGTTTTATCAAGCTTGTGTATCAAAACATCTTTATGGCTATGCAAGCCATGATTCGGGCTATGGAGATGTTAAAAATCCAATATTCAGACTCGTCGATGATAGTAAGTGAAATAATGAAAAGCAACTTCCCGAAGAAGGATGAATTATTATTACTTATAAAGGGGCAAAGTTTATGATGTTTAACGAAATTTTATTGTTTTCTAGGAAAAAGCGGAACAAGTTAAAGCGGTGGATTATGAGACCGTCTGTACATTCGAATCACATTATGTTGAAGCCATCAAAGCCTTATGGGCCGACGCTGGTATTCTAGAGTGTTATGATAGGAGAAGAGAATACCAGTTAACTGATTCAGCCAGATAGTGAGTTGTTTTAGAGTATTTTGCACTAAATAATTATGAGATTATATAACTTGACGACATTTCTTTATTCCCTAGCTACTTAACTGATTTGGATCGAATCGGTGCACCCGACTATTTACCTACGGAACAAGGTAGTGATTAAAACTATGCTGTACTTTAATTAATCAGTACAATTTTAATTTACTAAATATAACAAATCGTAGACATTCTTCGAGCTCGAGTTCCAACCACCGGCATTATTGAGTATCCATTTGATCTCGATTCCATCATATTTCGGTCAGTTGATATTAAAATATTTAACTATTTCATGCTGGAAATCGTGTGTTGACGTTTTTATCTATTGAACAGGATGGTAGATGTAGGTGGACAGCGTTCAGAACGACGAAAATGGATACACTGCTTTGGTAATTATTTTAATACGATAGTGGAAATAGATATATATTTTTTGATTGATACTTCACGGTGTTGGTCTGCTAGTAAATGATCGTGGGGCAGTACAAAAATTTGTGTCTCAAAGATCTGAACTGTTTTGTAGTCTTTGAGAGATCCATTGCAGATTTCAATTCTAACTGTATTTCAACGATTAGTATGGATGATCATTTTACTCCTCTTTACTTTTTTCAGAAAATGTAACTTCCATTATCTTCCTTGTCGCTCTAAGCGAGTACGATCAGATTTTATTCGAGTCAGATAATGAGGTGAGAAATCTTCGGTTACTGTAATTATTAACAAAACATGACACCGATGCCATCGTTACGCATTTTAAATCACCCTTTATGTAATAGAATCGAATGGAAGAAAGTAAGGCCTTATTCAGAACCATCATAACGTATCCTTGGTTCCAACACTCTTCGGTCATCCTCTTTCTGTAAGTATTAAATGTATATAAGCCTAATAATATTAATAGTAATAGGTATATTCACTTGGCTACATCTATATATTAAACATCCATATCGAGCAAAAGCATAACGTTCCCACAGAGGTTTCTTTCGTGAGGTTTCTTTAGTGGTAGCAAGTCGGTCAATACTGGGATGAGTGGTCTTTGCGGCTTCGCAATTCGAATTGTCTTCTTAAATAGACAAAACCCCAGTGAATCCAGATTTTCGTCCAGACCTTCATTTAGAATTTGGCAATTTAAATAGGTGTACATTCTTAAGATTTGGCAAGAAATATGTTGCCTTATGAAAATGTTGCCGCATGAAGCTTGCATTCTGATTTTCATCCGTTCTACTTCCAGTAAACGTAGAAAGTTCTATGTACTCCTCTTTAGTACCGTTGTCGTGACGAGTTTGATATAATTTCATGGCTTCTTTTTTATTTCTCCGAAGGTCACAGATGTGTTCCGTGGTCTCACTTTCGACCACCGAACTCTTTTCTGTCCTTCGGCAGCATGCAACTTTCTTCTTAATGCATACAACCTTCCTAATTGTTGGCCTACTGTCAACTTTATCTACCTTTACTGTCGACATTTTTAAAATTTTTGAAAAGTTAAAAATAATTGGAAAAGCTAAAAATAATTTGAAAGTTTAAGATAATTTTCAATCAAGTGAGTCTGATGAGTAAAAGCACGGATGGCTCACACATACTATATAGAATTTCGGCAACAAATTTCCAGATGCGAGATGCGAGATCTTTATATGCTTTGCGGTACTTTGTTATATTTATTCTGAAGAATTTTTTTTTCATTTCAGAAATAAAAAGGATTTATTAGAAGAAAAAATTATGTATTCACATTTAGTTGACTATTTCCCTGAATATGACGGTGAGTTTAAACATAAAGTTAAATGTCAGAAGGTTGTTCGTTGTTTTTAGTGGTTCAGTCGTATAATTCATGTTTATGGTCAACAGGGCCACAACGAGATGCCATTCACGCCCGAGAGTTCATTTTACGAATGTTTGTCGACTTGAATCCTGACAGTGAAAAAATAATATACTCCCATTTTACGTGTGCCACAGGTAAAAAAACCAGTACCATTGACGTTTCTGGCTCTTATCTAGTTTAATTTCTATAATTCTTGACTTGTTTGGTTTTTACAGATACTGAAAACATCCGCTTTGTCTTCGCAGCAGTGAAAGACACAATTTTGCAGCTGAATTTAAAAGAGTACAATCTTGTATAATGGCCCACCCGAAGAGTTAAAAACGACAATTCATGTCCGTACAAACAAACTACCATTCAAAAGGCAGTGTGTAGTTAGGTATGTACGAGTATGTGTGTGTGGTTACGTTCATGTCAATTGGCGGACCTGGGACAAGATGACGGTAACCGGCTGTGGAAGTGGACAAACGAGTATCCTCTCGCGATTGTTAATAATAAGTCTAATCAAACAAGTCGCACAAATTCTGTCATCTTCTTCTTGGCCAGCAAGCAAGCAATTATTTAGGGAATTTCCGGCTATGGCTGCAGTGTTGCACCCGTGGTTATGAACGCTACAAAGAAGAACCAGCACACGAACACTATTAAGCCACACCTCAGGAGTTGTGAGTGCAGAACGAAGTGCATACCTATTGACAATTAGTTGACTGTTGTTTTTAAGTGAAGAACTTGATACTTTAGACTTTTTTTACATGATGAAAAAGCTTTATCTCATGCAACTAACTAGTCTTTCTTTCATTATGGTTATAGTTCGCGAGATAGTGGTGAAAGTAAATTAGTGTTTGTGGTACTTGTGAAGAAAGAAATTCTGCTCGATAATCCTACTCTTGCTTGGTGTGGAAATTCCGATTGAGTTGATAAACAATTAGGATGGTTATGCTGTTCATTTCGCGTTAAACGTTCTAGTGCTGGAGTCGTACTTGTGTCATTCTGTATCATTGCTGCTGCCCATTATTTGCCTCAATCAGGCATCACACAGTTGAAATTCGCCACTCTTGGAGACTCCTACAAAGCTAAAGAAACTACTTACAAGTTTAACAATACAGTGCCTACATTCTCAGCGCCCTGCTTGCCAGGCTTTTCTTCCAAATTCAACTCTTGGTTGTCTACAGTCTGCCGTCAAATCACTTACATGTTCTATTTCCGTTGCCTCCAATATCTCCGCAACAAACACTGAGCGTCTTGGACATTTGTTCACCAACGAACCACGTGTGAGTTACCTGCTTGTACTACTTGCGACCCCCAACAAAACAACAGCCAACTTTTCGGTTGACGAAAACTACCTGTGTCAAATTCTTAGGTCTCCTCATCCTGGCTTTTCTTATTGAATCTCCGGTTCTAGAATTCTAAAATTAAGGTACTTAGCTTTAGACAGATAAGAAACACCAGGACGGCCATTTACACCAGATCTAGGGAAGTCAAACCATTTATATTTTATTTAAAAGTCGATATAGTTCTGACAAATCCCATAATATTCCAACTGTTGTAACCAAACGACTGTACTGCCACTTTACATAAATTTAGCTATAAATTATGACTGGTCAAGTCAACTTATCTTCCTAAATATACTTACAACAGTTTTTACAGTTACATACATTCAACATTCATTCAGCATTAGCGTTTACTACTCTTCTAAGAAGAATTCTATATAGGCTTTTCATTTATTAGTTTGTACTATCTATAAGGAAATTAACCTGAAACTGGACTGCTAAATAGGCAAAAAAAACTTTGAAATACTACTTGGGTACAATTCACATTATTATTACTCCTCTCTGTTGTTTGTCTCTGTTCATGTGCTTTGTCTGTCTGTCTTTCTTTTCGTTTGTCTGTGACCTTTTAAACATATACTCGCCAATCAAGGTTATTATGTTAACCTTGCTTCTACTGTTATTCAACTGGTTCTTTACAAATAATAGGATGCATTCTCATTCTCACAGGATAACTAACCAACAACCGTGACCACTCTTTCTCCTGAGAACTCTTACTTAAATTCATGAAATGATTTATTTCTCTGCTTGACATGCATTTAAATTCCTTGAATATTATCCACATTTTTTCACACTTGCTTTCTTCATTACTAGTACTTTAAAAATTAGTCTCATTCATTTGTCAATAGCGTACTGTACCTATTACCTACAGTTTTTGTTAATATTCAGCAGGTCACATAACACAGTTATTATATTCAAACATTTTTATATTTCTACAAAAAAACAAATGTTCCTTGGGAATTATTTAAATTTTGCAACTTAAAAGTTGAATATTATGATTATGATTTATTATGTGACTTTTAGATTGTGCTGGGTTTTGTACAAGTTTTTTTGATTGGTCTTATTGAAGCGTTTAAAAACAAGAATGAACCACCACAGACGAAACTGCAAACTTTCCATTTATTCACACTAAATGTGAACTGACTGTTGATTTATTTCTGTGCAGACAACTAACTCTTCCATTCATTGTAATGTTCGTCAAATGTCAAATCCACGACGATAAATGCTATGCAACGTGTTATCCTCCTGCCAGCCCACAATATTATCGAATTCAAAGAACGTTTGAAAAAGAAGCATCAAAATAAAGAATTAAATAAGTAAAATTGAGGAATTAATAAACAGATAAAGCGAGTCATGTCTTGTACAGTGAATACATGTGCAAATCGTATTTATTTTTATTTATTTGCAAATTATTTAGAGGACAAGTGTGTATTATTAATAATTAGCGTAATTCTCGTTACTTTTCTACTGCCAAATCAAAAAATCATAATGGGCGTGCTTGTTTCTTTCAATACGCAAATGACTGCCTTCTAGGATAACCCTTTTTATATACTTGTTTTGTATCCTCTCACTAAATTGTCATTACATGTCAATCCCGACTTTTGTTCATGTATGTGGCGTCTGCCTTTTGCCTCGATGCTATGCATGCATGGTTAAAATTTAACAAGGACTTATAGTTTTCATTTCTGTACTGATTATTTGCAGTCCTTTTTTCATTATTATCAGCTAATTGGCGGTGCTTTTCCGCAAAACTTAATCCTGTTTTTATCTGCGTGGGCCGATTGACATTTTGTTATACCAAAAACTCTGTAATATTGTACTTTGATCTTGATCATACTTAGTTTTTCATGCGGTCGGCAAACCAGTACAATACAAACTGACATGATGTAGGTTTTTGGTTATAAAACAAATATTTAGTGTGCACTCAGTAGTCAAACAGTTCTTTGTCAATTTGTTTTTGATGTTTTTAACAGGACTGAATGATATTATGTTGCAATAGTACTTTTGG
>JAQIWQ010000469.1:0-16538 GCA_034695825.1 Folsomia inoculata
CTGTCAGATTTCTCCCAGAGGCTGTGTTGTGGCTTATTGGCTGTCTCCTCATTATCCGAGTGAAGGAGTTTGTAATTAAAATTTCGTTCGTGGACATTGGGTTAGGAAGGAGCTAGCGCGATCTCCAAGGAAAGTAGTGGAGCACATCACACGGTCCACTCAAAGGCAGTAAAATGTTTGTAATGGGAAGCAAGTTGTGGGTGCAATTTATTGACCGAGATTCATTGATTGGCGACTCAATCTTCCTCCTTCATGCATTATGTCATTGGACGCAGCAGGTGGCCCTTGCCCCTACGGACACAAATCCACTTAGCGGACCTACCCGAAAGGCTAACTAGGTAGGTCCGCTGAGCTGGTGACGACATAGAAATTTAAATTTGGCAAGTTCTGAATCAATTTCCCTTAGTTTTTGGAGTCTAGCAGACGCAGAGTTTGGCGTGCTTTCTGGTAGGCCGCAAGGTGGACTGATGAATGGGTGACTAATGAAGCAAGTGACGGAGACAGCAGATCAAGATTAATTACTTCCCCAATTTGTTGCATGTTCAACCATCCCAAGCACAAACAGTTTGTAAAAGCTGTGCACTTTGTTCTTATATAATCAACCCCATATCTTTTCAACTTTGATAGATGTTCATTTTAGTCCCCAAAGGTAGTTGACTGAAGGGGGAGAGTAGTACCTGTCGCATGCAGGGGGTCAAAATGAGACACTTAGACTTTGGTTATATATATACCCTTTGTGATGTTATGTTATGTTGCTGTCTGCAGTTATGTGGTGCATGGGCATTGTGTGGGCCAGACGATGGTATTATGAACGATATGAAGGTGCACCCCACTGACAGCAACAGATATTCAGTAGTTCATCAATCAACGCATGATTGGGAATGTGAGTTGGCTTTTCACCGCAACAGTGCATACAATAGACGACATGGCCCCTGGCATCATTAAATTGAGCAGTTTGATATTTCCTTGGCGAAGTTCCTTGAAAGAGTCGTGTCGCGTTCCCACCTCGCAATTACATCTTACAACGCTGCAATTTACCACCATTATCTGGGACGGAATCTGCTGGCTCATATCGCACTAATTAAACCGGAAACAAGCCATCTCGCACTAGACAGTAAAAACGACAATTAGCAACCAAATGACCACCATGCACCATCACGCCCGCACAGTGAGTTGTCTTTTCGTCTGCCCACCATGCGCTGGACTTTGAACAACGGATGTCACAGCAGGAACAGGAACAAATATCTACCGTCCTCAAGACGGCGATATAAATCTAAAATTTTACATTCACTTCAATATCATTCATACTTGAAATTTACTAACAGATTCTAGCTCTGCAGTCTTACTACAAGTGGTTATTGCTGTAATTGAAAACTATAATGTTACAAATGCAGAAACTATAAATCAACATTGTTGGCAATAATGAGTTTGGTTTGTAGATCAGTTGGAACTATGGCAGGTTTAAACTATATAAAATTTAACAATAACAACGAGAGCAATAAACCAGTAATAAATTTCAACCGAAAAAAGTATATTATGATTTACATTGGTCATTGCATGGTTTGTTGGTAATAATTAATCGTAAAGCAGTGAATGCATTAAATCATGAATTTAGCACCCTTTAAAAATGAAAGATCATTTGCATGCATTTCTGTTGTGACTTATATTGGAATTTTATCATGATTTACAATTGTTTATGAAGCAATCTGAATTGTAGCTCTGTCGAAATCCCAAATGAATAGCGACAGCAAATTAGAAGCGCATAAACTATATCAGCCAATGAGTGATCTATGATTTATTTTGACCTTCTCAAAGTTTTCTTCGTAGTCCACACTATACTATTCACTATAGTCTACTAAATAGGTTGTTTTCTTCTTGGGTAAATTGCTATTGTCAAAAAAGGTTGTCAATATAAAGATGAAGTAGACAACGAAGTAACTGTGTAGAAACCATTAATTCCACCAATTAAACGGATTTACAAATTGGTCGTCGTCGTCAATTTCTTTCGAATCATAATTTACGGGACATATGATTTACGATATACTCGATCCCTGATGCTCAGGTGAGAATGTTGTAACTCGACTGATACATATCCGTCCGCCATAACTAAACTTGTTCTGTTTGTCGTAATTTATGATGATTATCCACAATTTGGTGGCGAACATTCAATTTCAGTCCCGTTGGATCACTTGGATAGATGGATGGATGTAGGTAGAGCGTCGATAGTCGTCGAGGTCCCTCTCCTCAGCGTGTCCGATGCCCCTGAATTTATTACAATTAGAGTGGTCTATCATTATCAACGGTAATCTAATCATGTAATTCATTCAGTTCATGCATTGCTCTGCTAATGCTAATGGCTCTCTCACTCACTTAACTCACCACCATTGCAACCAACCAGATTCTTGGTTGCTCAACTATATTTTCTTAACAATAAGCACCCTAAGCAGTTAAAGTCCACCTCCAAATAAAATGCGTAACAACATGCGAATTCTGCACAACAACAATTGCCAATAATCGATTACAATGAGTACTCATGATTTGGATTACGCCTCTTCTAACTATGAGTTGTGGAATTTAAAAGGATGATAATCCTCATGAAATTAGGCTGATTAAGGCAATTGGATCAAGATCGGCAATTTGTCTTTTTTGTATTTGTGGCCGAATATGAGGAATTTCATGCACGCACAGCAACCATGATTCCTGTCATGATTGTATCTTTATTTATTTGGATTAATACAAGTGTTCACCTAATTCTGCTAATTTATAGCTTTCTTCATTAGAGAAGCTGCACTGTGTGCATGCATTGGTTGAGTGACATTTACCAAATCCTCTCCAAATGTAGGGAGCATGGATTTATTCATTAATTAGCTGCCAATTCATGTTCCGGCAGTGCACATACAATTTGCAAACCGAAGGCTCAAACAAAATACATGGTGTTCATATAATGCCACCACTAATGCAGAGGACCATTATTGTGAGCTACTTACTAATACATTACTACACGCATTCCTAATTCAAGGCCATCTTCATGTAAATCACAATTAAGTTGTACTCTACAATTTGAGCACATTTTCTTGTTGGATTGCGGAAAACTTTCTTTCTAAAGAGCAATAATTGTCAGGATTGTTTGAGTTGGTAATAATAATACACATCACGTCATCTAAACTTGACTAATTCTCTTTAATGATTGAAAATGAAACTGAACCTACTCACTCAGATACATAACATAATACCTACCAGCAAAATTAGAACAAACTTCGCATCATATAAACTTATGTCATTCCGTGATTGAGATTGCAAAGAGAAGAATATTACCATGATAATGTGGATGAATTTGTGCCAAAGTTTATAATAATGTTCCTTGAGCTGTCAACCAAGTATGTGCATGCAGGGGACACAGGAAGGAAAGCGTCGATCTTATTCACATTCGCAAGATTCTGTCTGCTACAAAGATGATTAGATTAGGCCGGGGTGACGCATAAAATGGAGCGATTTCTGTGATCATTACAATAAAAAATAGCAAGCTGACAGTTACAAGACATAAAAGGAATGAAATTAATTGATTTATTCTAACCGCTTTTGTTCCTCAGGAATGCGCAGGTAGTGGAAATATTCAGATTCAAATTCTGAAAATTATTCGCATACAAATGAAATCATTTATCTTTTGCCATATGTATGTAATACATCAACATGTTACAATTCCGACAGTCATTTCTACATTTCAACAGCCTTTTAAAAAGTTTTAATGTATTTTTTTGATGAAGGGTTAGACGGATTTATTTGCCAACATGAAAAGTGACTGTGACAAGATCCAAGTTTCACTTTTATATAGAGCTCAAGTAATAAGTAGTAGTGGTAATAGTGGGGTGCGGAGAATCTCAGAGATGGTTTATTTCATTAAATGCATCATGGACCTCATCTCCTAGAGCCACCACTATAATTCTTGTATCAATAAAAGGTATTTTTTGTCCCCAAGCCTTCCTTGTTGTGTTGTGAATCCATCCCACTATTAACTAAATATACTACCTCAGTCACTACTTGGTCCTACTATTAGGAAGCACTTCTTGTTGTATGAGATTGGAATTCGACCCCCTCTTGTTTGACAAAATTATGGTAGTGACTCAGCGTCTTTCCAGCTAAGCTTCTTTTGTCCAAGCAACCAAAAACTAATCTGCCCCATTAATACTCAACCCTTTAAAACACTTGACATATAAAATCGAGTCTAAAACAAAAACAAACAAGGGAGCTTCTATATAATATCTTACTTTAAGTCTGAAAGGATTACAATACAAGTTTTTTCTACGGTGAACACATTCAATCAAGGGATTGCTGCTTAAAAGACCCTTTTGATTGATGTGATGACAGTAAACTGCCATTTGGACAGAACATTGGGATTATGATGGTAACAAAAGAGAGGGCAATTAAGCTGACATAACAATAAGACAAATGCTAATTGCACCTTTACTGCTGTTCGGGTTGCAAACAATGGTTGTAAATTCGTGCTGGGTAACACCAGAAGCTCCTAAAAAGTGGATTTTCCTACCTGATCACCTCACGGCTTGCATTCCATTTGGTGCTCATTATAAATTCAATCATCCGGACTTACACCACGTAGGTTGGCATCAATTAGGGCTGTCTCATCTATGTCCGGTCCGGTGTTGGTACCTTTACTTTACTCATCCTTACCAAGATCCGTAATCCTTCTCATCTCACCATACCACTAAGCTCATTCTGAGTTCTGAATGAGGTAATGGTATGGTGGTGAGACGACGGGTTGCGTGTTGTATACAACCCGTTAACAATGGGCGACAGAAATGGTTACATTGTGATAAACGTAACAAGCTTGAAGTAAGTTTGAATATAAATCAAATCAAATCAAATTGCCTACAATATACAATAAGCAATTGAGTCTGTTTCTGGAGTGCTACTGGTCATCATCCTCGCCTCAGATGGTCACAATGAGACAGAACTGACAGAAGCCGATGGATGTCGTAAAGACCATATGAAGTATAAAGTTACCATTATTGTATTGTGTTGGTTGAGACGCTACAATCAATGCATGGTGCAGGTGGATGATTGCCAGGTCAGACAATCTCTTGGCCCATCTCGATCCATGTCACTCATCCTCCTCTGCTCCAGGATTCTGGACCACTTTCTTCACATATCACACAACCATGTCCAAGACGTAGACGAAGACGTAGATGAGTGTTGGAACGATTAACTCACGACCACTTGGGCTATCATTATAATTATCATCATCCGCAACAGGACTTACTAGAATCTCAATCCCCTTATTACTTATTTGATTCAACATTTTAATCCATCAGGAAGATGGTGTAATCTCTTGTTTTTGCAGTCTGGCAAGATTATTGGAAGGCGGCTTATCCATTTCTCATCAGCTCATCAACAGATCTTATCGGAACCTGAATTTCCCTTCTCCTAGACCACGAATGTAATATTGAGTAAAACTCATTTCTTTTACATCAATTCGAATACAAGATGATGGCTCATTTCGTGGGTCGTGCTTCACATTTGGCTGTCACCACTGCTACCATCACATCTCTGCTTCTTGAGTACAAATTTTATGCTCCACTTACATGCATTTGCCCAGTTAATTAGATTAATGAGCACCATTAGCATGCCAGCCACAACAACGCAGGGCTACAGAAACGCATGCATTTATTTGGTTTTCTCCAAGAGTGAGTACCCAAGTACTTGTGGCGTTGTTGCCCAAGTGGCCATTGTGCTCACAAGGAGACTGCTCTTTCTATTTGGCCTGACACAGGTTGAGCTTGATTGATGACTTTGGTTAAAAAGTGGAATTGTTTGTTGGGAAACTCAACTGTTGCTTCTATGTATATGCATGCTTTTGAGGGTGACACCATCCGGGTCGGCTTTTCTGTCCATCCACAAAGGTGAGGTGGCACAATAGAAAGGTCAGCAACAGGCTCGACCTCAAACAACGCAACGGTGTCCAGGCAGAATATTAACAAGTTCCTGAAAAAAACTGGCAAAATAAATAAAACAGTCTCTCGCAATTGCAGATATTGAATGACATATGCCGAAATCTAAGGCAAATGCTTGATGGGATAATCATTGCATTATTTACTACTGATTCATTAGTTGGCATCTGAGTGACTCTAACACCTTTTTATTACTAAACATTCATTTCAATCAATCAAAGGATGCCGTTGGCGGTTGTTGTCGGTTCACGTTTTGATTGCTTTTCAGATGTCAACTAAAGAAGTGTTTGGCGATGGTGATGCATGGAGAGCAATCCATTGAGATCGACCGAAGTCATCAAGAAATAGAACTTGGTTCTCAATGAGTTTAAAGCGTCCCTGCAGAAGAATGAAGGATAGGTCTACTGAGCAAAGACCACTAAACAGGACAGGTCTGTCCATAGACAGGACACGATAGGTCTATCGTGCACGTCCACAAGTTTTAGCTGAGATCAAACTTGCCCAAGTTCTGAGGAAATGTATAGCTTACTGTGGGATTACAAAACTATTACAACCGTATTTCGAGTACAAGTCATGTCATGATTGAGTATTGTTCTGGGGTTGGATGATCGGTGGTTTGGTAGTCAAGAAATAAGAAGGTTGCGATATGATCGGCCTGTTATTCAAATCCCCATCAGCCATTGTCTCTGCCACCCAACCAATGTTCTTCACCAGACCAGATGCAGCCTCACGCTTTATTGCGAGATTAATAGGAAATGATGGCAACCAAGATAAAAATATGGAGCGCAACAATGGCTTCTTGGCATCTCCTATTCCATCCAATTCCAAAACTGAAATGGATCACAGTTATGAATCTGCAAGTACAGTCAGCCATAACCCCATCCAAAAGCCATAACCAATCACTGGGGATCCACCCCCAGAGTCAGTGTTTAAATCCAAGAGAAAGATAAGCACCGACTCTTTATTTCATCTCCGAAACTCCCAGGATACATGACCCAAGAAGTGAAGAAAAAAGTAAGATAAATGGACTTGCAATATCCTGATAGTTTCCCAATACCACTTGACGGTGTCAATCCTAGTCGCCGTTTTGATTGACTGGTACACTGCTCAGTTTTTCCATCAAAAGAGCCATTTATCCCGTTGATTGATTGAAGCTTTCATTGTATTATCGCAATATTTTATTGTGCTGAGGTTTTATTGTTGGTGGACTGCCACTGCTTCTGCATTCCGAATCCGATAGCACATAGCATATATATCCTTGAGAGACTGAATCAATTACTTGGCATTTGAGTGATTAATCTGAATACATTATCAGCACATCAGTTGTCATGTAGAAAGGTTGGATCCGCCATTATTCTCATTGTCGTTCGCTCCCACTTGCATGTTTCTCTCTGTTGATGGCTGAAGATATGTTCAGGACAGACTCATGGCGAAACCAATAAGTTCTCTACCAAATGATGCATTGGAATTACATATTTCATTCTTGGCAATCTGGCAGTAGTATAGTAATAGATGCTACCGTGGTCATTGAGGTCCACGAGGTACGTTTCGGCCAACCTTGGGTCAGATCCGGTGAGTTGCTTCCGCGTAATTGATACCACACCACGGTTGAAAGGAAGCGTCATCTACTCCAGAACTGCTCTGCGTGCGTCCTTTGCTGAATGACCCGTATGGATGGATGGAGGAGTTGCGTGGGCAGTGGACACCCACTGCCAACTAAACTGAACTGACCAACCAACCAACCAGCAGAAAATAAAGTAGTTTGGACAGAAAGATAATTAGAAAACAAAAGCGCAACATAAATTACCCAACCAAGCCATCAGCTCACAAAACTGATAAACCCACACAACCAACCAACCAACAACCAACTCTTTGTGTTCCTCCCTGGTGGCTAGTTGGTGGGGTAATTCATTTAGAAACTCATGATTGATTTTGAACAAGATCTGCTCCTCGTAAAACCGATTTGAATCAATTTTCTGACTCTCTTTATTGCTCTTATGAAATAAGATTATTGCACAAGACGCTGAGCAACAAGGTAATTAATAAAGATGAACATGAGAATCTTCTTATTATCGATCGCAACATGATGACTGTTCTCTTAAAACGGTGTCAAATCCATCATCATTGTAGGTTGAAAAAATGCAGACTGGATGCAACTACAACTAAAACTGTTTCATTCATTCAAGGCAGAAGCCGAACATGAACATTTCAGGGAAGTCACATACAAAACTTAGAAAATGTCTTCTGTTGTCATCTCCAGTAAACTACAAATTTGATGACGAGCATGTGGACAAAGTTTGCATTTCAATTAATTGGCGTCATCATGGATTACAAGGTGGTAAACAGATTACATGGAAAGGCTGCTGGCAAAACAGCACTTGTCCATTAGACAAAACTGTGTTGTGTCTGCCGTATGTACGATAATATTTGTTGGATCCGGATCTTATGAAATTGATGCAAATAAGTTCAAGATTAGAGATAAAATCGCACTTTGCACGGCATTCCATTGTCTCAAAACGTATTTTCTATCGATGGTTATCTCCTCACTTTTTGCAGCAGCAGCATCGGCAACCGTATATAGTATGGTTTCGTGATTTTGTGAAAAATTCAGCTACAGTTGGAAAATGCCGAGGGCAAAAAGCAGAGAGAATGTATGTATGTACGAGTATACCTTGTGAGTGATTGGCAGAGTTAAAACAAAAAGTCGTAAATAATTTTATGGTCAGTCTTGATTCAACAATGTAATGTGGACTTCAGTTTAATGCATTATGTTGATTCCATCGTTAGGAATTGATTGATCAGGGACACCCATGAAGCTCAATTACTTGTTGTTTTTGATAAAATCGAGGTGTGGGGAAACTAGAGGAAACGTTTTATGGAAAAATAGTCGTTTCACATCATCTCTTTCTACTTGGGTTTTTAAAAGTTTCCAATTTGCATGAAAAGTTGACATCCACAAAACAGCAAGACCTTGACATTTAAAAGCTCAACATTACGTATGAAGCATACAACAAACCGGGCCCTTCCGAGATAATTGCGGAAGATCGGTTGGGTTTTTGGGATGTAAATGTTGGGGATGCAATTATATTCTTGTTAGAAGAATAATAAGGCGATAATCCGACAAGTGGCCGTCGGTTGAGTCAATTATTGCAATTAGCGTCTACCTAGTATTTCTCTGAGAAACAAATGGCGAAGGTGATAATAAACAAGTTCCTATGTATTTGCCTGCAATTATATCTCTAAACAATGTTGACCATCATTTGCATAATTGCAACAATCAGTCTTGTAGATTATTAACGTGTGAACACTTTAAGGGCAATTTTATTGCGCTATTAATACTATTTTATGCATTTTGAAGATGATGAAGTTTGAATTAATCAGTAATTGGGGTGTACACGCCAATAAAACACAAAACGAGTTTTATTTATCTCATCCAGATTCCTGCAAAATGTAATCTCGAGAGATTAAAGCGACAATCTCGACAAGGAATAAGGAACGCACATTAGTTTAACATTTTTGGATTTGCTCTTGCATATCAGAATCATCCATGGGAAGGTTGTGTAATGGGAATAAATGGTTTAAAAATCTGGCCTAATTAGTGAGTGCAGTTAATGAATGTGGCTGTACAATGCCAACACCATAGAGGAGGAGGACGACGACGCCACCCAAATTGAGAGGACGAAATTTGCTCCGTCACATTTCTTGGAAGTTTCTCGCACTCTTCTTAGCTAATTACTAATTGCAATGACCATTCAACAACGTGACGACGGCACTTGGATGACAATCAGTTTACACAGCCACCTTTGAAATGTGACATTGATACATTTCGGCCACTTTTCGCAACGTTATATCACACTAATTGCAAGAAGCAAAAATACTATATTTTAGTGATCATGAAACTCTATACACCAATTAAATTATATGCACTCATCCACCGAAGGCACAGTATAATATGTACATGTTTGCAAAATATGTTTGGATTCTTCTAATTTATTCTCCGTTATACAGGCACATGTAAAAATATATGTATAAAAAGGCATAGCATATTAAAAAGATTGCACGTATCCAGAACCGATTAAATACCAGAATAGCCATATGATAACATTTAAATAGTAATTAGTGTTAGATCGCCATCGCCAGTTTAATTGCAAGCTATTAAAAATGCAACTGGAATTGTTGCGTGAGTGAAAAGTGGTTCTTGTTATTGGGTTCAGAACTGTTTGATTACAAGATGAAAATATGTCAGTTGAATGTTCATCATTCTATATCCTCCTAGCTTTATCTGCATGTAAAGCAGGAGCAGATGCACCATGTCAAGGTACAATTTGAGAACCCATTATATTACATTATTGATTTCTTAGGTGACCCACCACACACACAACCCCATCAACGGATAAAAGGGTGCCCAGTGAGTGAGTATGTACAAGGATCATTTTGGAGCATTTGGAAACATCATAACCATCATCAGAGGAAACCCAAACAACTGAAGATCACAAAGTCATCAACTATGGCATCAGTCATTTTCCTCATCCACCACCTTTAATTAGGGCGGATACATTAACCCCCAAGCAAACAATGCAATAAAGAACACAGCTAGGGGTTGATGAGCGGTGTGCGTTATTGTTATTGCTGGTGAGATGACTTTTTGCTTATGAATTTCACTTCACCTTATTTTAGATGATAAATATTCAGAAAAGTTTGCCAATAATGGCAACAGTAGATGGCTGCAAGAGAGTGTAGAACATTGTTGTAGTGAAAGTTTGTTAAATTGTTGCGTGGATAGTTGCGCTGCATTGGGGTGTATGGGATTCACAGTGGGTATTGGAGTCCTATATATTTAACGTTATGCAATATGTGGTCTAGAACAATTACATAATTGCATGATGTGGAATCTGTGGGGTGAGTGAATAAGCTAAATATTTATGAATTAATTTACCCCACAAAGGTACACTACCCATATGGACAGATTGGATAAGCTTACCAACGCATCCAGCAATTGCAAAATGTGTTAAAAATGTGCTTTGTTTCATATCGGTAAAAACGATGCCTGACCAACATCATGCTGAGTCACTCTGATTGATTTAATATTTGAGTGTGGTCAATTCACAACCATTGTTATTTGTTGCAACAATGTGATGGATGGTGAGATTCCTCAAGTGAGATGAACACAGTTCCAGCGATGCTTCCTTATAAAAAACGTAATATAATGATGTGGGCAACCAAGTGAAACCAGTTTCCACATTAATTAATCTTGAGCACTTTGAGTTTGAGTAATGAGTGTATGGATGAGACTCGTCTGTTTATTGAAAACCCAACTTATTGCCAATTATTGATTGCCTGATCAGCCATAACATGGCAACATGTATAGAATTAATTGAGCAAGGTAATAAACCGTTAATTGACATTTGCTTTAAGGGACATTCTCACTATCGACCGTGTTAATTAATTACCAAATTCTGGACAGGGTCGCTTTCTCATTTTCTTGACATTCGAATGAATGACAATTTCGCCTGATTTCGCAATGAAGTCAATCAGAAGTAAAACTAACTATAAACATTCATCAAACAATCAAATTCAATTACATGGGACCTGATGATGCTATGCGACATACACGGATATGCTTCTTCTATATACAACCTTCCAGTTTCGGTTCGTCGTCATGCATGGACAAATATTTATGGATGCGGATATTGTAAAATAAATACATACATGATATTGGATGTTATTTTGTAATAAGATTTTCTAACTTGACCAAAGAACAACAACTGTGGTCAGAGCATGCAGTGTCATCATATTGGCAAGGTCACGCCTGATTGTCACCTCCTTCTTTCTTCGACATGCACAATTCATAACACAATAATCAGTTTATCTAAAAATGAGCTTGTTTAAAAATGTCAGTTTTTTGCATAGCTAGCTATACTATTACCATTTCCATCCATTATGAGACTAGGTTGGGGAATTGTTATTGACGAACACGCATTTCATGCAGAGTTATTTCAGTCCTGTCCTTCTGCTACCCATTCACACGTGAATGGATATTATTAAGCAACATCCATGAATACATTTCCATGCACATTGCTTGATCTGCTTTCACCTACTACTACACCAGACGAGCTACTCTCTTCTCCATCTTTTTAATAAGTTAATGTGTATTGACCCACGTAGATGACAAATAGCAAATGGGTGCCACCCTACCAAAAACAGTGTCAGTCAATAACCCGTTTCTAAAGCATTATGCCCCTAATCATTTCTATTTCAATTCATGAACGACATCCACCCATACATGCTCCCGCACTCTGTTACCTACCATTCTGTATCTGTGTAGTAGTTTTCTACTTACTTCCGGTGATTTGGTCGCAAACTCAAGTGAATTACTGTCAACGGTACTGTGTGTGCAAAACTACTGGTCCCGTATGCATAGTAAAGTCCAATCTGCTGAACGTATACATATCCATGGCTATCACTCATTCAAAAGTTTGCACAGAAGCTACTTTTCTCAGAGCAATAACAACAACCATTCATATTACAATTGTAATCATGAATTACATTGCTATGTGAAGAAAACCCCGACTGAGCGCTTTGTCCACGTTTTGGCTAGTCTTGGACCCAGAGTTTCTCACGGGCCAGTTCTCACTCTCACTAGTCTAACCCACCAAGCCACACCACACAACAGACACCACCAACCAAATCAACATAGTCTTTGGAGAAAGTTGTGTCTCATGCACATTCACTCACAAATCACTGTTTGTGTTTATTAACAAGGTGCGTGCACTATTTTCCCTTCTTTCTCTTTTCTCCAACTTTTTCTCTGTTCTTTGTTTCTACTTTTCTCTGTTCATCTTTTCAAGCAGAGAAGAGTCGCTGCGTTTGGTATGTTTCCAGAGCTTGCATATATGTAATTCTCCTGGGAAACGCGACACATTCTTCCCAGCATTAGACGTAGTGGGTGTATTTACTTACATAGATTATTTAGATAGTACATTTGTGGTTGGTTGGTGGTGTGTGATTGACTAATTAATTAATACTCAGCCGGTCCAAGTAAAAAAAATGATGCAGCCACGAGGAGTGGAGGTGTGTCGCATCGGGGGTCATGGTGCTGCTGTGGAAGTTATCGAGATGCGACGTCTGCATGTAAAGGACATGAAATTCTTGGGCCTGCTGTGGCGCTTCTTTCCATTCATCTATCGACTGTCGGACCGCAGTGCGATGCTTCTCCAGGTAGGCCACCAGCATTAATAAATATTATCGCTTGGTCATTTCTGATTGTTTAGGAAGAAAAGAGATTTACTGGAAAGTAGAGCAAAGAAATGTAAATGTTGCATGTCGTGTGTTATTGTTATTTGTCATAATGGGCATGTATGATGGGGATGACCTTCATTCGGAGGAGTTATTGTGATTGAGACATAATTTGCTGTCCCAAATTTATCTGATGGCACGCCAGCCAAAGAAAGTTTGGCTATTTCTCAAGTTCTCACACCTTCATGATGATCATAATGAAGGGTTTCTTTACTTTGTTTCACGGGGATGATTGATTGCAGGTGTGTAGAGAACGAAAATGGAAGTCAATGTCAGAGTCGACTGGAAGGGAGGAGGAGTATATTTGCCACCAATCTTGGAATTTATGGTGGCGCACATCAATGGTGAAAGTAAACCGACGTATGCCAAGGCTTCATACATGGCAAACGGTAAATTTTATTCCGAATGCGGCAAACTACTGTAAAAAGGATGTTCTTGTTCGATATCTTCGTCGAATGTCTGCCAGCTATGGTAACTTGTACGATTTCTGGTGAGTGAGATTTATTATGTTTGTGATATTATTAATGCTGTTACTGACTGCCAGATGTAAGTAGTCCACCCATTGTTTGTTTGACGTTTGCCAATTATATATGTTCCATCCAGTCCAGTGTCCTTCAACTTGCCGATGGAGTATTCACAACTTGTGAGTGAGCACCGACGAAGAAAAGGGCTGCTATTGTTGGACTTGGACTACTCACCTGAGGAATCCAAGGTGGTATGGATTGCCAAACCCGTAGGAAAAAGCCAAGGAAAGGGCATATTCGTATTTGAGGCATGTTAATGTTCCCATATTTGGAAATATATTTATGCATTTTTGCGAACATGTTTTATATACCACAGCGATGCTCTGACCTGCGGTACGACGACCAGTACGTTGCTCGGTTATTTTATAAACCGTAATGTGTGCTGTATAAATGTATAAATAAATATGCGACAACTTATTATTACTAGGTATGTTGTTCAAGAGTATATTCACCGTCCACTTCTCATCAATGGGTACCAAAAACATCCTTTTGTTTTCTTAAAACACTGTATTCAGTGAGTGCCTAAAATTTTCAGATACAAGTGGGATCTGCGTCTGTATGTATGCATCACCTGCAATAACCCTCTGACAATATATGCTTATGAGGTACAGTTTTTACCGAGTAAAGCAAGAAATAGATACATAGCATTGTAAGCATTGATTTTGAATATTGAAATTATTAAATAGGAAGGAATTGCCAGGTTCGCCACGAGCAAGTACGACTTAGCCGACTTGGAAGACACTTTTTCGCATCTGACCAACACCTCATTGAACAAACAGTCTCCGACATACTACAAGCATAAGGATACGGTTGGTTTAGGTGGGTATTCTTCATTCAGATGGATGCGTCATTTGTTGTTGGGCTGATTAAATTAAATTGGTCACCGACGCAGGGAGTAAATGGACCTTGTCCCAACTCCGGAGCTACTTCAAGAAACAAGAGGTGCAGGACTATGCCATGTGGCAAAAAATTTGGTCCGTACTTGTGCTCACCATTATTGGGGAAGGGAAAACGATTTGTCAGCAAACTTGGGACGATAGCGGATTTCAATTTCTGGGATTTGATGTGTTGGTGGATCACAACCTGAAAGCGCATTTATTAGAGGTTTTAAGCTTCATGTGCAAGAAACAAGGTTTAAAAATCCTTCTAATGATAATGATAATTATAGGTTAATCTTCACCCGGGACTTGGTTTCGATAAGTGTGCTGTGGATATAGATGTCAAAATACCTCTTCTACACGACATGTTTGACCTACTTGGTCTCCCAGATGGTCGAAAGTTTCCAGACCCGGCAATTCCAAGTGTTCTTGAGAGTACCCATCAATTATGTGCAAAAATTATGGAGGCACTTAAAGGTATGCATGGAATAGTATATACTGAACGAATGTTTAGATCATTGTACCAATATATAACAGATTCATCAGAACCTCAAAACTGGGGATTGAAGGATAGTTCGTCAGAGACCAAACGTTCGGTGGAAAAACCCCATGGTCACAAAAATGCTTCTTCCAAGAGAACTCGAAAACTTCGTACGGGAGCTAAAGGCGAGAACAAGGTTTCAAAGGGGTTAATCTCCCAAGGGCATAGTCCTAACCTGGACCAAAACAATAACGAGCCCCAATTTCTGACGGAGGACGACACACTAATTGCCAGTCCTGAAGCGGATGACCCATTCATGGTGAAGCAAGGTACATCAGAATCTGGAGCAACAGCAACGGATCGAGCTCCAAGTCCATTTCACCCAATTTTCGTGTCCGTTCCAGTGCTAAGTGCGCATAGTTAATTTATTTTTAATGTAGTGAATTTCTGTAATAATATATCTTTTGACCATAGAAAAATCAGCAGCAAAATTACAACTCCCTGTCAGTAAGCTATACTTTTCCATTTGATCTTTTAAACATTTAGTTTACATTTTTTAATTCATATTCCATGTTTTTAAATATCGTCATAAATGTAGAAACTAAGTAGGACTTTTTCCCTCAGGTGGTCCAGGACTCTCGTTCGAGGCTCGACAATGGAAAAACGACGCTCCTTCAGTATGTGGAAAATGGGTGAGGATTTTTCCATTTGACAAAACAACAAATACCTGCAGTTCATTTTCTCGGACTAACGATTGTCGCGATACGGTAAACCGAGTAAGTTCTTTGAATGCCTTAATTACAACACTATCGCTTTTTCTCATTCGTTGCTTCCTGCTTCTAAGGTTGGAGTTCATTTGCAAGCTGTTCGAGACGTAATTGGACAAGGGAATCCCAAAAATGGTGATGATGCTTTGTACGATACAAAGTTGGAAAAACAACTGAACACGAAAGTATGGCACCCATCTTGATTCTGTGATATTAATATTCAATCAACGTACCAGCAGTATAGAACTCCTATATATGATCAATTATACCAACAAAAGTGTTCCTAACCTAATTCATCATGTCTTGCCAACTTCAATAAGTAGTAAACTATTCAAAACATAATTGCAACTGTATTTTATGTCGACATTTTAGTAATATCACATGATATAAATTGCATGCATAGCTAGAACATATTTATTATGTCTTATGTATTATTACTTAAGGACATTGGCAGGTGTGAGTTTCGGGTAGTTTGGTGTGAATTGGTGAGTCAAGGGCAAGGACAGGATTGTATGCCAGGTAACGCCGAATTATATTGTACTCTAGGAATGACTAGGACATTCTCCTGTTACTGTTTATACGACGACTAGTTTTAAAAGCCCACCATTAAACCCTTTTACCTGGGTTGT
>JAQIWQ010000470.1:0-16526 GCA_034695825.1 Folsomia inoculata
CTTCGCTACTTTCTTATATCCTGTTAAAGAGTTTATCAACAGCCATGAAATGAATGAACGTCAACTTAGTTCAAACTGATGTGAAAATTAAACGGCGTCAAAGAAGAAAGAGGAGCATCTAATGCTCAACGCACAATAGGTTTGCACCATTGGATCCTCAAATTCAAAAACTAATCATACACTGCTGGGGCATGTCCAAATAGAAACTCACATTCATTAAGGTTGTAAATCGCATTCAATGGTCCTGCAATGGACATGCAATTAATTGTGATATTGAACTTTAACTATTAATTCACTCATGGTGTCTCTATTCAACCAACGTTTGCGTAGTTCTGTATTGAAATTAAGTAGGTGTCAATCGATTTTATCTGTAAATAAATGCGCCCCTCGTTTCGGATATTCGTGGTGCAATTTCTAACTCTTTCAATGACAATGAAAAGGATTTCAATAAAATCCACCATCATCCATCTCATGGCCTGACATTTGCAATTGACAAGTTACGCACCCATTATGATGTTGAAGTCAAAATTTGCATATCAACGCAACATATTATTGGCTACTTTCATTAGGAGATATATGAACGTCTAGGAAATATTGTTCAGTATCCTTACATTATTTACTGATACGTGAAAACCTGCGCGTAATGGTTATGCAAGCAATAAAATTATTCGCAGTTGGAGATAAGTAAGTTATCACCAGTCATTATCACAATCGTATGAGTGCAAAAGTAGAAAGTCCAGCTTCTACTAAAAGGTTGTTAGTGCAATAACTCCTTTGACCACAACTTGTCTCTGTGAAGGTACCGACTTATGTCTCGCTCTCACTTGCTGCCTAATTTTAGCTCATCTACAGTTTCAACGTCTTTTATTAAAGGTCACCGTTAGTACTATTCCACTCAGGCTTTCACAAAACTGAAAATGCTGTCCCTGAAGTTGCTGATGTGACATTATGAGTGGGTTCCAAGGTCTGAAAAGCCTCAGGGTTTGCAATTGGATTTTAAATTAACTTTATTTCTGATAAACCTTTTATGTCGGATTATACTGAAAATCTCTATGGGAAATGCCGACTAGTTATTAGAATTAATTTTGATAATAATGTTGAACTTGACTGATACAGAGCGTAATAACAAAGAAAAATGAATGCCTTTTCATGTGTGGTGGTGTGTGTGGTATGTCTGTGACCGAAACTCGCTTGTTTTCAGTGTGGTAAAGAATAAACGATGAGACGACTGAGATTACACATTAACCAGATTTTAGTAACCATTATATGGTGGGATTAAAAGTCGGTGGGTTGGATTTGCAGTGAAGAACACACCTGAGAAGTTAGCGGCGAATATTGGCCCACTACTCCAATAACATACATTTGACATTATTGAATCTCCACCAGTGACCAACCAAACCACTTTTTCTGCTTTGTATTTTCACTTGGAGTCAACTCGTTTGGATTCATCCCATCATTAGGACAACTATTACTTGCACACATTTGAGATTGAATCGCCATTACAATTGACCATGCACAAATTAACAGTCTTTTGTGGAAGGGCATTGGCTTTGAATTGGTGGACGAGGTGCAGCACAACTAAAAGTTTTCTGGTTTAGGCATCCTGGGTAGTAGTAGTAGGATATCATCCACCATTTATTTGGGGTGCTTGGCTTGTTATACTGTTCATTAATTTTTAATCATAAAATTGAACTTGAGGCAACTCCACATGACAAATGGTCAACACACCACAAATCAGAATCAGAGACACGTTTTCATTCCTCGTCACGAGAAACTTTCTTGAGCTCCAAGCGTAATAATGAGGATGTTACGATGATGAATGATAATAATGAATGCTGGTTACTATATAATTTTAATTGCATGAAGACAAGCGTTTAAATTTAAATGTTTTCAAGTCCAATATGAATTACAGTTTTCAGTCAACAGAGGCAATATGCTTCGCGTATGTAATAGGACAAATGACAACAATGAAACACTGCATAATTTATTGCATCCGTTTAATCCTCCATAAATTAATGAATTGCATATCAACCTTCAACTTTACTAGACTTGAAGCATGGAAAGTTTTAATCTCGCCCTTTTTGTTTCACCTGTCTTCAAATGACTGCTATTAAGACTATTTTGTAGTGAATGTTGCAAAGAAGATTGTATCAACATGTTGACGTTGTGCAAATCAAAAGTATTCAAAAGTGTCAACATTTTAAATTTAAAGATTTCTTCCGTCCATCTCATAACTTGACTTGTAGGTTATCATTCCAAACATAATCTTTTATGCGATTTCGTTTCTTGTAAATTTCTCTTTGAAAGACATTGTTCATCATGTTACTTACTACCTTCCTGTTAATTCATTCAAAGGCTACTTTGTTGAGCAATAAATATTCATAACGCAGTCCAAGTCATGCACCCATGCAGCAGCCAAATGTCCCCACTCCCCACCTGAACTGTTTGACCAAAGGTGAGAGAGTGCATACAAACCAAAGGGCTATTTTCGAATTGGAAAGCACAAGTTCATTGACGGCTTGGCTGATTTGTTTCCCATATTTCAATATCAACGTTTCATATCTTGGACGACTCCACAAGTCGAATTTCAATCTTTGCCAAGTGCGTCACGTTCTTCGTGTCCTTCCTCCATACTCATGTGTTTACCTCCTCCAAGTGGTTGCACCTTTCTACTTTTGTTAAGGTTCAAAACAAGAATGTACAACTTTTATGATTGCAGATGGAATTCAATTATTATCTTATCTCCTGCTTCTCTTCGATTATTTTCTTTAGACTTTTCATCACAAGGAGCAATGTATTATATAGTGCTGCTCTGTAACATTATGTAGAATGTTTCGTGGGGTCCGTTAAAAGGAGCTTTAATACTGATTCTATAACTGGAAAATGCTCAGAGATTTACTTGCCCCCACCACAAGCATTTCGGGAGGTCATCCACTCTTCAAACATCATGAAACTATTAATTATTTGTGTGCGTTTCATGGCAATAAAAATATTGGAAATCGTACTTGTTAAGTTGAAAAGCTGCTTCAACTTTGAATATATACCTACGCAAGAAGCAATTATTGATTCATGGTATTTGGTATATTATTATTTTGTTCCTTAGGAAGAAAGAAAACAAGTTGCATTTGTAATTCAAATCTGAATAGGACATTATAACCATTAGAAATTGAAGTTCAAGTTGGTCAATTATTTTGAAATGGCCACGACGACGAATACAACATTGGCCATCATCAAGCAACCAACTCACTTCATTTCACTAACAGTACAACATACAATACATAAATGCATCACTACTATTAAACGGTTGTTAAATGAGCATGAGCGGCATGTATACGCAATATGTAGGAAAACCGGCCAATATCAAGTTATGAGTTTCCAATCGGAGTATCTCCTTCGTTCGACCCAATTAAGTTTGTTTGGTGGATTGACTTTGTTGGTAAGGGAAAAGGAGAAAACAAAGCCCAATCAACCTATGCATGAATTGAATGATGGAATTGTTCATTCTCACTATCAACCAACTAACGGGCTGTCTGACTGACACTCAAACTTCTCAATAGCCTGCAGTCAATTGTCTTTGCTTCATGTGCTCAAGTACTAACTACTGTTTGATTAACATAGAAATCAAACATTTTCTATTGCGTGCTCTGGGGATGAAGCAGAGGGTAGTCTACTAGTGTGCAAACCCATTCGCATTATGGTATTAATAATAAAGAACATGCTAATAAGTCAAGTCCATTTCTCTTTCTAAACTTTCCTCGTGTTGTAGTAACACTATAACTAACTAACACTAGTAACTCATTCATTTCTTCAGGAAGGAGTTGGACATTGTATAGTGCCCTCAAGATGTTGAGATATTTTGGTATTTCATTTTGTTGGATATAAAATCCCCAAGTGTGCAAAATCTACCTAAGACAATCAAAAGCATTACTTTTCTCGTGTTTGTCAATCAACCCATGCTATATGATGTTCATTCATGCATTCAGAATATCTACAAAGCAAGCCAACTAATTATGCGATTAAGTTATTAATTCAGTCCCACAAACAAAACCGCAATTTGGTGATGAATAGACTGAATTATTATTATGCAGCAGCATAAGCACAGAGTTCAATAGCTCCTTCGTCATCTGAGGGCAGGTTGGTTACACTGCATATAACTTAAATTTATGGTCAAAGTTGTAAAGCATTGAAATGTGTGGCCAAGTCACCATTCAAGAAACTCACATGAGACTTCCTCCCAACAATGTGGAGGGCCTGTTTGTTATTGAATTTGAAATCTCTATTCTCACACACACACGTTCACTTTTTGTGCCAGTGAGTGGACTTCATCCCTTTCCAATTTTCTCATTTTGGTCAATCGATCGCTTTATTGCACTTTTGTTTCTAGATCAAGTTTGTCGTTTTCATGGGAAGGTTTTGAAATTGAGATCACCACTACGAGATAACCAACACTCTTACTTTACATCTCATCTTTGAGGTTTATTTTGAGGTGTTTGCGGATTCTATTGTAATTTGTCCCACAAGCAAAGGATGTGGCTTCCTTTCGTGGTGAGACAATGCAAATTTACTACCACATTGCATGTGCATAATCTCTGATCGTGTCACACCTAATCTGGGGATCATTGTTTTTGTATTCTATGCAAATTATATGACAAGTGAATTTCAACCACTGTACTGTGAAACGAAGAATACAAAATTAGATCAAATTGCTTTGTGAACAAAAAATTGGACATGTTTTGTGAAACGTGCAAGCAATTTCAAACTCTAAAATGTGTTTGAATGTCCGATAAAATTTGGTGACTTAAGGTCTATAATGCATGATATTTTAAAACCAGTGAACATGCAATTGTCAGTTGAATAGCAATTGAATCAAGACGACTTGTGTCAAAACTTTGAGTCAGTTATTGTTGGAAACTATACTGGAATTTGTTGATTGTTGCTCACAGTCGTTAGGAGAATCAGAAGAATCAGGCATGCGTTTGAATTAGGGTTGAATCCGCAGAAAATAACCACCCACTGGGAAAGGAATAAGGGAGGAAGAAAGCGTGACAACAAAGTTGCAGACATCATAACCTCGTAAGTATTAGTTGGTCACTTTTCATTGGTTAAGTATCCTACAGTAATTAAAATAAACCACAAAGACACCCACGGGGAACGCATCCTATGTAATATTTAGTGAATAAAAGCGGATTTAATTTTAATTCTGCTTTATATTCAATTTAATTCGTGCGTTTCATTTGGCCGCTGATGATGATAAGGGTTGAAAATGTAATGAATACAGGCGGCTGGTCTGTTTTGCTTATTAGTAAAGTTGTAATAGAGCGTGTTTTACCACAGAGCCTCATTAATTAGTGGGCAATTATGTTCTCGATCTAAAACGAGGAATAATAATGGAAACTTCTATCCGCCTTTACCACGTAAATTAACCCAACCCACCCATATTCTGATCTATTCCCTCTAAAAATAGCTTCAATTTCCGTAAAGATGTAATTTTATTCCGTGACCAAGCCATCGATTATTTCCTGAGAAGAATTCCAACGAGCTGAGTTTCTTTTTCATAAAAAATGTGTTATTTATCAACAAATTGTATAATTTTCTTGTGCCATGATTGGATGCAGTGGGTCGATGATTTCATCGCCAACTACGGTGCATCTCGTCGTCGTTGCATACGTAATCTACGACTAATTTAATCAAATATTTTCAACCGCTTTCCTTTTGTCACTTTTCAGCTTGACTGTCGTAATTTTTCAACTCCAACAAGTTTTTGCCAGTTTCACAAACAATTGAGTCGACAGTTGTGCATGAGAGACATAGTTGACGATGTTATGTAGTTAATCCTGTTGTAATAATTTAATTGTTTGATTTTCTTCACTTCCCAATTATCGCATTGAAGTAAAGCTATAAGGGTTTCGTATGTGGACATGTATTTAGCTGAGTCTGGGCATAGTGAGTGATGATAAGTGCATACATTGATTGCTTGTCTTTGTATTGACACTAAGAGTCGATAAGTAGCAAAAGTGGAGGCTATAAGTTGAGTAAGTTTGGACAAAAATTAGTGTCCAATGAAGAGTTGCTCAACCATTTTCATGCATTTTTCAATCCTATCCTATGGCTACGAGACATGAAAGTAAATTTGGGATAGAAATAGGACGACACCTTGATAGACTATAGAGGAGTGTGAAAGTAGCATTGTTTAATCCGTTAATTAGCAGAGAAAATGAGGATAAGAACAGTTTACCCAAATATAAGTCCTTCGGTGAATTAAGCTTCATGCACGCATTACAATACAACCACCTATGCATATATAACATATACAACTCTATCCCATTTTCAGATGTAAAGGCTGCAATGGTAACAATGCTATTTTTGTCCAATTCGCTCACCTCATTTCTACTCTACTCTTGCAACAACAGGTGTTAATTTGAGTAGAAATATCTGATGAGTCCATTCCTATTGTATGAACACTAATCAATTTAAGAACTCGAGTTGTATTCCTCTGCACATTTATTTGTGTCGAGTGAATAATTGCCTCCCTGAACAAAACAGCATTTATCTTTAGTCAAAGACACAATATCGAAATTGTTACAGTCATGCAGTTGACCAGATCAGGCCAGACCAGCATGAATGCTGTGAGGATGAAAGGAAAAGTAAGAAGGGATTGGACGCCTGTTAAATTTCGTTCGTTCTTTGCTTGTGTGTGATGGCTTAAAACTCTTTAAAAGAGCTCGGAGAAATGGATCTGTCAGTGCGTTGGTTTAGTACCCCACATTCCAAATTCTGATGCATTTTAAACGTAACCATACACGAATCTCTTTGGTCAGACATTCCAGAAGGATAAAAAGCAAAATGTTCATCTCATAGCTCTCATATTGAGATTAACTCCACTCTTCAATATCTTTACAAGTCCTTACCTATGAGAACAATTTAAGGCGTCTATCGGATACACTACATTTGTTTGTGGTAGCAGAAACAACAGGGTGAATCTGCCGAGATTTTTTGTTCCTAAGCCTCAACCCGAAGATATAGAGGACGAGTCAGTTCTTGGTGTAATTGTAATGCATATGTAGACGAAGAGCAGGGGTTTCTTTCTGCGTGCGTGCTTACCTGACGAAACTCGAAAAGGTGCATCAATGGTGGCAGCAAGAAAATATTTACAAACCTGTTCTGCAGGTACAATAAACACTGAATGGCCAACTTGCCTTCATTCCATCCCCAGTCGTCTGAGAGAGAGGAACTCTGTCCATTTTTATCACGTTAACCGTGTCACCATATCATTCTATCATCATCGCTCGTAGCTACTTTGGTGCAATGCTTGATTGATGCATCATCTTTCGTTGGAAATTCCTTAAAGGTTTTCATAGTTTTGTGTCAAAGTTTGTGAACAAGAAAAGTGATTCTGCTTGACATCCGATGAGTAGTTATACTCATGTTATTAATGGACAGAACCGGGTGGAAAAGCTTTAAAATGTTCCTGAATATTTATTGGTTTAAGTGATATCTACATGATGAAGTGTGCGCTATTTTTGGACGTGGTTGGCCCTCAAAAATGGATTCTCAGGATCCGAAAGTCTGACTGCCGTGGTCGGTATGACCTTACCTGAGTGACCTTAATCTTAAGTGGTGCCTTGGGTTCTTCCCAAGAGATTAAAGTACCACGAGGTGGTCTATTAGTGAGCGTGGTTGTGGTTGTTTGTGGTACTCAAGTGCCTGGGATTTCTCTGCCCTTGAGGTTGGTGTACCCATTGGAAAAAGTGTACCTCGGATTGGAGTTTGTCCCAATACTTTCATTCGGATTTTAATTATAGGACCATAACGAGTAAGTGCTATTATAGCCGTGCACATAGTCAATGTTGCATATTACACGCATGAATGATGGTATTTAAGAAGACATTAACCCAGCAAGATTAAGGCTGATTCGGAGGCTTTGTTATACGAGAACATTTTTATGGGATGTCATTGCTAGATATACACATTTGTAGGCCTTTAGAAGAATTTATTCCTTCTGACAATGTCATCATGCAATGCTCATAAGTTCAGGTGGATTGAGACCACTCGGACAATGGTAATACATCAACAGCTGCACAAAGCGAGTTAATTTTTGTCTTGTCATCATCAATCACCGTGTTGTTCGAGTGTAGGGATTACAATTTTTATAACCATACTTTTTTCCCGTGTCCGACATTCTCTTATGCTTTCTAACCGAAATTATGCCATACGTTGGCTTTCCAAACTTGTCGGAAACTATGTACCCGGTTTCCTATAATAGGTTCTGGGAAGTTAATAAAATTGTCTAAAAGTTTTATGCGGTTGGGCTAAATCCCATATTGATTGTACGAAATTCGCATACAATTTTCACAAATTTTTCATTCGTAATAGTACAAATTTGATGTACAGATTGTGCAATTGTTTTACAATTTCATTCAAGCATATCATAAAGTCATCATAATCTTAGTAAAGATGTCAATAATTTGAGTAGCGTATTACAGACATCAGTATCATTTTATTGCTCGAGTTGTGAAATTTTATTTTATTATTAGAAACGTCCAACAATGGGTTAAATATTTGGTTGGATGTTAATAGAAGCTAGAAGAGAAGGAACTGAAAAGGGCCAGGATGAATAACAGTACCAATAGACTACAATTCAGTCAGTTGGTAGTTGGAAACAGCACGCCTTTATTAAATTACATGATATCTTGTAACCAATTTATCCCATGGAAGGGTGATCTTTAAAAGTCTGACTTACATATTTTTTTATTATTATCTGATTGCACGTTTGGTGCATCTTTGAAAAAGAATTTTGAATGTTCCACACTCATTATTATGTCGAAAAATGTTGGATCATCTTCACACTCCAAGTGCAGCATTATATTATGGTTACCCAACACGCTTTGCTCTACTCGCTTGAGGGCCGATGTATTCTTTTCACATGGCTCAGCAAATCCCACTGATTGTGAATCTCATTGAGCGTGGCTGGCGTAACATTACGTGAAATAAAAAATGAACCAACATTCGGCAACTTTGGGACGGGAAATGTTAGGTCATGACAAAAAGACAGTAGCGTGACCACCTTGCATGTAGTAGTTTGATGTTGAATGTCTCCTTATAATTCATTCTCTTTAAAAATTAATGTTCCAATCCAAATCCGAAGGAACCCAGATCTGTCACTTGTACATTCGCTATTTATTAGAGATAAATTCATAAATTATGCAGCTGGCTCTAGTTTGTATTAATGTCTGAGTAAACGAACATATTTCTTAAATGATTGACTTCAGTGTGTCAAACGGTTTCTGTGTTTTACGGCTGTAATAAACTCAGATGTGGATGACGGTGCATGTTTGCTTGCTCACTGATTTACTTCAAACTAATACTACCGAATTTTGATATTAAACTATAATGAACAGAAGGGAATGTTATCTCTGGGTCCGTCGACTACATAGATATCTGTTATTTTCAATCCATATTAATAAGATAAATGTATTGCAGACTCATTACCCTGGACAATGGCACCTTACACCGGTTACTTGCTAGGAAAAGTGCAGTTGGATGGCGCAATACGATCCGAGGTGTTGGCCGTTTTGGTGGAAACGCTCATTCAGAAATACCAAACTTCGGAGTCATCCAAGAAGCAAATCAAGTTCAATGAGCATCATAAGTATGTCCTACCCCAGGCTCTTTTCCTAGGCAATACTGCTATTCCTGCAATCTCATGGCTTTGCTATAGCTTTCTCTATTGAACCCGTACTAATTTCAATAGATTGGGTTAATAATTTGTTCAACTGTAAACATATTAAAAAAATCTATTGCAACAAGTTACTCCGGGTCCACACTTTCACTGTTTGGGTTTGAGTGGTTTGACAAACAATATTGCTTGTGAAGGTATTCGATGGAATGTTCAGAGCGGGGCCTGAAACTAACTTCTCCCGGATGTCGATCTAAGGACGAAGGATTTGAGTCTGACTGTGAATCTGTGCGCTCTGTGCGAGTTACAGAAGCAGTGGAACTTGACTTAACGGACCTCATTGGACACCTAGAAATAGGTGCTAGCAAGGATGAGAAAGAGACTGATAGCGGTGCGGCCCTGCACTCGTCCCCCTCGTCACCTGGGGGTTCAATGGACAGCACGAGTCTCACCAGCTCATCAGGCCTGAATGGATCCGATGACAATAACTCCTCATCTGGTAACGGGTCTGATTCTGACGAGTTTGGAGCTTCTGGGGACAGCAGATCTCCCTTCTGGGAAACTCTGCCGAATCTCTCCTCATTTCAGTCATACCCTATTGAGGACGTGGTCTTCTGTCACTGCGACTCCTTCCACCCATCCACTTTGGTATGGGTGGTCCGCCACTTAGAGAAAATGATTGCTCTGGTCACTGCCTTCCGAACGCGCTCCGAAGCTGAGGAACTCTTTCACACCTACCGAGAACTACGAGTGAAGCTCAAACCAGTCAAATATAAAATCAACCCAATTCTGGGACTCAAAATCCCCAACGCCATGCCTGCTGCCCCCAATTCCCATCTGCCCAGTCCACCCTCTTCAGACGAATGTGCGAGTGAAAGTAACGTGGCCTTTGCATCCCTTCCTCCAACTGTCTACCCAACTGCCATCCTTCAAGAAACATCCACCTCCACGTTATTCACCTACGAGCCTAAGTCCCTAGGTTTTGACTTTGACAACATCAATCTGAATTCCAAAATCTGCGGAACATCCTCCCTGCTTCTCCGCGAGCCTCTAAGCAGAACTGGATCTAATTCACTCTCCCTCCACAACCACGTCTATGTGTCAAATCCAAACATTGTGCGCTTTGGCCCGACTGCAGCAATGGACGGGAATTCGGATGGTAATTTAGATGAAAGCAATTGCTCCTCCGAAGACAATACAGGAGATGCGGACGATACGTCGGTTCACCCTGCACGACCACAGCGAAAAGTATTTACTGGCACCCCTGTCATTACCACGACAGGCAAGATGCAGTCCCCCACAGGAACGGTCAAAATGTCCTCCATCCCACAGAAACCCGTGTTGCTAGTTCCTCTCAAAACTGAGAGCGTGTCTGCACCCAAAAGCACTTATCCAAAAGAGTCTTATTTGTACCACGTAATGGGGAGAAGTTCTTCAACTTTTGCTCCATACCAAAGGTCATTAAACTTCCTTCCCCACCAGCAATACACAAGTGGTGGTGGAGGGGACTATATTGCCTGGGGGAATGGGGGACATCTCCTCGTCCCCTTCTCATCCTGGATGGAACTTTCAGAGATGCCAAACGTCGCTGGATCAACATCAGGGAGAAAGTCGACTCACAATGCCAAAAATCGAGTCTCCTCTCGATTAAATGGCAGAATCTCTGCAAATCTGGGTGCCAAAGGAACCACAGCCAAGATTCTGTTGAGGGACGCAGGTCGGGACAGCATGTGGGCCTCCCTGTCGCAACGGTTCAAGAAGAATGTGAGGGAAACCCTTATCCCGAAATTGAATGGTATGTGGTCACAGTCTGGAGAAACTGGACGAAAAAAACGCACCAACAAAAAGGTTACATTCAATGCATGGGCAACTGTCCAAATGGTATGAGCCATGAAATTAGGACCATCCAATTCCTTATTTTCCAGTTTTTGAACTTCTTCGCAATTCTGTTAAACATAATCTTAAATTAAATTAATGCAAGAAATCCTTGTTTTGGTGGCCACTTAAGACTTAGAGACAGACATTGACATCCACACATTCTTTCATGTTCGCACTTTCCATTTATTTAAGTGTTCATGTCTTGTCCGCTATGGACGAATCAGTTTCTTTGCATATGCCCTGTCCGTAGTTGACCCCCAAACTCCTCTCACACTATCTCTAGTTGACCTATATTCTAGGGTTCCACAAAACTTGAATGAGAAGACAGGGCAAAAATAAATAAAAGCAACAGTTCTTAAGCTGTTCTCCTTCCACTTTCCGTCCATTCAGAGATTGTATTAGAGTGGGTAACAATGTATTGGATTGTTGTGTTACTACTGGTGTCAATTCGGCAGTGACTATACACTGAAACCATTGGAGGAATCATAATGAATGAGAAAGTTCAACAAATCCTTGCCATCATCTCGGTAACCACAGATTGTTCATCATCACTCTTATCTCGTCTCCTCATCATTTTCTCACCTCCGACCACTCACATCAGAACACGGTGAATTGTTGAGCTCTAATTTTGGAAAATTTAAAAACCAAGGAATTTGTCCTTGCTTCTCATATTCTTGTTGTGATATGCAAATTGACAAAAGCACATCATTTTATTTGGTTCGCAGCAATTTGGTTTCATTTTATGACGATGAGGAGTGGTAAAAGGGAGTTCAAGATGAGTTGATGAGTTTTTATTCAATCACAACAATGCCAACAACTAGTAGAGTGGAGTTTGCATTCAAGATTTCGAGAATTTGCATCAATTTTGCTTTATTCAAGCACAATTCAACTCTACAACATTTGTCCTCATTCATCTTTCTCTCTCTAAAATCCATTAACCATCACGAAGAAATAGAGGTGAACTCTTACAATCCTGTCCACTGACTTTTGATTCTTTGCCATCAAGAGTTTTATTACCTTTTTGGTTTGAACATTAAATTATTAATAATTGTTTGACTGCTGCAATGCACTTGGCGTGATCTTCAATTCCTTTAATTACTCCCATGAATTGACAAACTATGTATAAAATGCACTCTATTAAGTTTGGAATCACAGTCATTATCTTTGTTAAATCTGTTCATGCAGAGAGGATATAAAATTGCCATATATAGTTGCAAAAGACAATTGAATCAGTCTCAAAATTCCCGACGCTTCTTCTTTGAGAAAAGTGTAGTTGAGTGATGTATTTGCTGGCACCTTGACATAATTAATTTTCTGTTAGCATAACTTTCGTAATTAATATACTTTTCAATTGCAACGTCAACGTCTTTCGATGAGTGCGTCCGTTGCCATCACAAGCTTTGTTTTATGGGCGTCAATCTACAATAAACGCGTGCATTCACTCTAACGCTGTTCTTGAGGGAATCGCTGATCCCACTTCATTTAAATTTGTTGTGCCATCATTTTTGTCACTTGTCATTTCTGTTGTCTGATTATTGCAAAATTTGGCGATTGTTTTGTGGGGGTGAACGATACTGTATTACTGGACCTACATATATACATGTAAATGACAACTCATATTTTAAAAGACCGTTCTTATTTTACCTTTAACTTTTCATGTCTGTTGACCACTTGTACTTTATACATAGTATCTACAATCGTGTTACTGTATTAATTAATCATAAACGTGTAAGAAAATCAAGTATGACAAACTTTACTGACCTCTGTCAAATAATTGAACCTTAAACTAAGTGTTTTATATGAATTGTTATAATTATATTGTACCGTTTCTGTTTGTTATTTTGGCGTTCGTATATGCGTTCATATGCTTATTTCGCATTTCGCCTATAGTGTTGCAGTGAAACGAGATACTAAAAATAAGTACTGTTCTTGCATCATATTCCTTATCATTTAAAACAGTCAATGTAGTCTTCTCGGGTGCAAATAATTTACTTTTGGAGACTAAACATAGAGAAAAATATTTTGTTTATTATACATAGTGCTTGTTACACAGATTGCAATGATTTACCTTCTTGTTGTTGTTGATGTGAGTAATATATATTTTACGCAATAAATACTACGTTTATATGCAAATTCTACTATCTGCTCTTTAACTCACAGTTTATTCAATCAACTCGTAAGTTATAGAGTCTAACCTGCTAGCACTCCGGCCGGGTGCAACTTTCTTTTATGGGACAATTTTGTAATAAAATAAAATAAAAGTCATGCTAAAACTTTATATGCATTTTAACACGACAAACAGCAAGCATCATTTATTTGATAAACAAAAGAAAATTAGCATTAGGAACAATCATTGCCGTTTTGCCATTGCCACATCAATAGATCCGATTTGGATGGTAAGAAAAAGCCATTGAATTGAAAATATTTTAGTCCTATCTTCTAGGGATGCGCTATAATAAGCCGCTTTGCTTATTGCAGGTCAGTTGTTGGTTGTGAATTCCCTCCTTCCTCTCTGAATAATTTCTTTTAATACAACTCTGTACAAGATTTAGAAGAAGACGCAACAATGGGAACACAGCTACGTGGCCCGATTACAGAGATATTTGCAATGGAGATGTAATTAGTGGATCGCTGCCGACGAAACACATGGCCATGTATTTTACTTGCAGTGCCATATTCTACACTTTTTATTCTATACCAACAATAAATCTACGCACAAACATAACGGCAGTGAATCAACAAAGCTATTTTCTCGGAGCCCATGCAGTCCCATGACCAATTACAGATGCAGATCTCATCCCAGGCAGTACACTGGCTTGCGGACTCGGTTTCGTTTTCTATGTTCACAACAATTATTTTTTATAACAATTGGCCATAATTTTACGAGTCATTTTGCATTCAATGAGATTTTGTAGACTCTTGTATTTCTTCATGAACAAGCCCTTGAGATTAATGAATTCCATAATAGAGTAATTTACAGAGATTTTGCAACCAGTGAAATACACGAGTTAAAAGGGAATAATTATGACTCTTTTGGTCTTGGGTATCGTGTGCATTATATTACCATCACGTAATAAATGGTTTTCAATGTTTTCATAGTTAATTGAGATGCTTGTTTCACAAATTGATAATTAGGAATCAATCACTGACTGCATTGATCATTTATTTGTGTTTTACAATACAAAATTGTAGCGTAATAATAAAAACTAATTTGTTGATTCTCACAGTGACCACGTAATCCATAGGGTTGGTTGGTTATGGCCGTGAGAAAGATGATAAATGTCTTTGTTCTTGATCTATGAATGAATGGGACAACGACTCATTATCATGCAGACGTGAAGAAATGGTCAAGAACCCTGTTGGAATATTTAATGTCTCCTCCTTCAATCAGTTATCCACTACCATCGTAAACTTTTAGTCATATAATGCATACTTATGACTGCTGATCAGTCTGATCAAGCACATTGAATAGAGTGCTTCAGAATAGTCAGTGTCGACTGTATTTGCTTGTACCGCAATTGTTAACTTGAAATGGAATTGTGAGCAAATAATGGATTAGCAAATAGGAATAGCTATATACATTCCCACATTTTCAGCGCCTACTCGTTTCGCAAAAAACATAAATTAAATATGATGGCATTTGATGGCACTAACATTCATGGGTCACTTGACCAAAATGAATGCATATAGTCTAGTAACAATTAGACCCACTCAAATCCAAAAACCAATATTGCTGGTTGTTGTTGAAATTTCTGTTTTATAGCAACCGCAGCACCACCGAGACTCCGATTGACCACTTTTTTCTTGTTTGGAAAGTTTGAAAGTTGCAGTTTGCCAAAACTGAGAGATGGGATCGGTATCATTTTAATATGAGTATGTATATATGATCCTAGTCTTAGTGAGAGACCAAGAGGACCTGTTTTTCGTCTTTTATTTGCGACAGAACAAGAAGCAAGTTGTGGTTTTGACCCGTTGACCCAGTTGCTTGCATAAACATTTCTGTTGTATATTCCCCACCGCGACAACAACGACCCTTCGACATAGCGGAACGAGTGGTCGATCGCTTGCCCACTTGGAGGAAGGAACTGTTTAAATCACAACTACTGCAAGGAAACCAGCTACATATTGCCAAAGTTAATCATTATTCATGTATACTACAATAAATATAATCATTCCACATCTGAAAACAGTTTCCAGGATATATCAAACCGTGTATACATACAAAACTAGTTTCGTTCATTTCTAGAATTTGACTTACATACGAGACAGAAGTTCTGTCACCGAACATCAAGATAAATTAACAAATGCAAATGTAAGTCAAGCAGAATAGGTATCAATTCATGAAGCGGATCACTATAATTCTGAGAAGATTTGCACTGGGTGTTCGGGGATGCAGTACAGTTACTGCAAAGTGATGAGTCATTTCTCAATTTTCATTATTGTATTGCTCGTCTGACTTCTGTCGGATGGAACATTGACCGACAAACACAATGCAAGATAATCCATCTGCAGGTTTAAGGATAAATCTTGAATGCATCATTCTAATTTCAGCAGGAGTAACAAGTTACAGGAAAAATGTGAAATTCATGGCTGTTTGTAATCATTGGAAATGCCACAATTTGATTTGGAATTGGCACTGCTAATAACGTATTCAAAGGAATTACAGCACTTGAGGAGAACAAGTAACGGGGAATGAATTGGACAGGGTGTGAATAATTTCACGACATGAGTTTGATTTTGAATTTTGAACAGCAAGGTCTTTGCTACATCGCATCTGTAACTCAACTCAGTCAGTAATGGCAACTTTCCAACGTGTTAGATAATGTAAAAGAACCAGAATTTACTAACCGAGTTTTGTAATGGGATTTCCATGCAAATTGCAAATATTCGCCTTATTACACTTATTACATTGAGCAACAAAAGTGTGCATCCTCTTGACTGACTTTAAATCTAAAAAGCAGGAATTCAAAAG
>JAQIWQ010000471.1:0-16522 GCA_034695825.1 Folsomia inoculata
GTGTGCGTCCTCTGGACTATGCATGTCTTGTTTAAGCTGAAAACAGCTTCCTGTGTTCATCAATCAATAAATCTTCATCGTGAAGAGGATGGAATTACGAAAGAAAGTAAAGCCTGCCCTGATACGATCTTTGGCAGTTATGTACGTCGTCGTAAAGTAATATAATGCGAAGAAAAATAGACTCCAAGCCTAAATCTCGACTACCGAATCTCTTTTTTCGTTCATTCCTGAGCCAAGACAGCTCCTACTTCAACTAATCCTCGGCAATGAGATAAAGTTAAGTAGAATGCATGATTGTGTTGAAAGTCTCTGGCATTGCTTAACAAATGGTAGCTGTTGACAAGAAGAGTGGAGAGAGGAAGCTTAAGGAAATCTCGTATTCCACATTCTACATCATCTTATTTCTTGAGGAATGGACGCTAATGCTTGACACAAGTCGTAAAGGTAATATGAGAGCAATAGAATAATCATAACGAAAGGATGTCGAGTCAAAATGAGACACGGGCTGTATTTCGTGGTGGTGGTGGAGATATTTTCTTGAAGCCCTTATTTCTCTAGAACCACCACCACCACTTTTTTCCATATCAGAGGAAAAGGAAGAAAGAAATTAGATTCCGTGAATAAAAAAAAAGAGTTTCTCCGCTGCGGGATGGTACATTAGACATGACATCTCTTTTAATACTGTTGGCTGCGTGTGGTAGTGCCTGGTGTGAAATAAACAGAGTCGAGAAAGAAGTGATTAGTACAAGAGAAGATCGATAAATTTCCCTAATGTGGCCATTTATATGAAGGGGAAGAAAAATGGGATTTTAAATCGGCAGATTTTCTCCACGAAAGATTTCTTGGTTACTGGCTGGCAATCGATTCTCCTTCAGTGCGCATTCCCTTAATCTCTTTTCTTATGGGGAGTTCATATCTGCTCAACTAAAATAAAGTGCTCTCTCTCTCTGTTACATCCGTGGAGACCGAGAAAGCGGTGGATGGAAAGTGGTAGTAGTGGCATTTGGTGTGGTACACGCATGCATGGTATCAAATCTTTTAACAAACCTAACCAAAGCATTTCTCTATTTTCAACCAACAAAGAGAATTACGTAATATGGAGGCGACGGAACAAGTTACTCAGAAGGCTCTGGCATTATGACACACGCGGAGAGAGAGTTCTGAAGCTCTTTGCTTAGTTTGTGAAAAATTTCACGCCCCACCAAAATTAAGTTCCCCTCTTTCTATTTCACACTTTTCAGGTTTTCTATTTGACGCCATTTATAATACAGTCTATTAAGCGAGGGGAAAATGGGGAAAGCATTGCCCTTTTATCCATCCTATATAATATTCCGTTTAAAAATGAAAGTCTGTCAATCACTCTTCAATGATTTTCGAGATTTTTAAATCCTCACTTAAATCAGACTTGAATACAATTTGGTTAATTTCGGGACGCGCAAATGTTTTCACGTTATGTTTAACCAAATTGTTGTTGTTCTATATTAAGTTCCGGGAATTATACTGTTAAATCTTTCCCTCGTTATCGTCTAACTCGTGAATATTTAATGTTAAATGAACCAAGTAATAATAATCATAAGTTTGTTGTATGAGTTGGAACATGTTTCTAAAGCTAAAATTATCTCTTTTGTCTCGTTAAAATTTACAAGGTGCTGTTAAATCCAATTGCAGAACAGAACGTCTTTAAGAATAGGATGCATAACCTCAACCTGCGTTTGGACATTTGCCAATTGATGTATAATTCAACTGAATAATTCCAAGCATAATATCTTTACTTATCCAACAAGCCCTACTAAAAAATGGGGATAAAATATAACCCTAAGGAAACCAGTAAGTTGACTCGATTTTCATGAATATTTTAGTCCAGTTTAACCAAAGCACCCATTGAATTCCTTATTGCTCCTTCTATGCGTGTATATCGGATAGAAAACTTGTACAAGGGTTACATAGCGGGGAACAATACGTTGGGGAATAATTTAATACCTTTATCATCCTTCTTGACTTTTTACCACGTTTTATTATTTGGTCTGCTTAATGCCGGAGGATTCTATCAAAACACGCAATTTCCAATTGTGTAGACATATTATTCAGGGACGAACCATTTGGGGATTTTTATTCTCCATTATTATTACACATACATGGCTGATAAACTGCAATACATAGTGGTGACTATGCCATTTACAAGTTGCTCTCATGGTATTATATGTACTTATTCAGCAGTGCAGAGTGAACAAGTTTAAGTGACTGCTGGATATGCCTCCATTTGTTTAATCATTAACCAAACAAAGTCAACGTTGCATCGCATGTAAAACTGACTTTGGGTTGTAAGAATGAATACCTGTCTGCATGGCATTCACTCACCATTAAAAATTAATTTGATTTGAAGGAACCAAAGTATATGCTGAAATCATTATGGCTTCCAAGAGGGTTGCCACCATTCACTGGCTCGCAGAAAGATATAAAGTTTGATAAATAAGAACATAAAGTTTTTTGTGGACTACAGAATTTTAGACACCATAAAACTTTGTTTGATAAGCTTTTACGTGTAATAGTACACGAAATGATAGTCTTCATTATTTTTCATTGTTCTCAGACTTCTTCTCCGTCATGCATGCACTCAATTTATATTCAATGCTGTTGATTGTTTGCATTCGTAGGTGAGCATGAAATCAGCAAATAACGATCATTAATTCATGTTGTTTATTTCACCTCCAGAAAATTATGATTGCATACATTGGGACGAAATTAGGATACCTTTGCCATAAAATTGACAACAATGCATGGAATCTCATTAGTGGTTGTATATTTTGCTATCTGATTGTTTTACTAAAACTTTCCGTGTTTTACTACAGGATGTGACGATGTGAGAAACAATTTAACCATTCTTGACATTTTTATATTTCCATCTATTAAATTTTAAAATATAGACGAGTATCAAATTAAGCTAATTGAAACATTTGATGAGTACACAGCAGAAGGTGATTATTTAGAATCCAATTACATGGACGAGGAAAACTATACAAATAGTTTCCTCATATTGCATGATAGCAGCTAGACACCAATGTCCAAAACACCTTTCCTTGATCTAAATTAGCTGACTTTTTCCAAGTACAACGTCATATTGTTCATTGTTCAAATGATTTTCTAAGGTAGCCAGTTGCGTCAAGTTAGTTTGGTTCAATAATTACCTCAACAAAATGTGTTTAATGACACTTCAGTATCAGCATAATGAAGGTGGAAAGTATGTCCGATAATTATGTTATGCTTATTCACACTCACAGCAGGAGACAACCGTTATTATACCCACTTGCAATAGCTGTTTAATACAGATAAAAAATCGCAATAATGCAGAATGACCAATAATAACAACTATCATTACTGTCACTTAATTAATCAACAAAGTATTGAATTGATTGTGGGAATTTTTCGGTGAGGTAAAGTAGAATTATGACAAAAATTTGCATGCAGACAATACATTTGATAATAGAAGTGTCCTTTGTGTCACTGCCATAAAAGATCCAACATTTGTATGAGGGTCACAGGAATTGATTTCAATTAATGGACCCTCATCTGAGAACCGAATTTCACTAACGACCATTCATGATTATTATTACTTAAGGATAAAAATAAGTCCATCTAGCTCTGAATGAGTAGGGATGATAGAGGTTATCCGACATTCATTTATACGGAACGAAGTTTGCATGAGCATAGGGAAAGCGTCGATTATACGAAGGGAGTGAATGATGACGGAAATAAAATAGGATAGATAAATAATCATGTAATAAAAGCATTTGAGCTTTTAGGAAATGTGTGGCAAACGCATCGGTCCGTAGCTTGAAGAAATGGGATGTAGAACGGTCTGTTATGATATGATGAGATTTAATGGGGGTGAGAAATACATTAGAGGAGGTCAGGGAGTATGAAATAGGGTTATAATGGAATAAATGCATTAGGGAAGGGCGTCATTGTTGACGGTGGGAAACCGAGGGACACGAGTCATCGGACATGGAACGATGGGACAGTGTGAGTAATGCAATGTATAATGCATCTCGATGAATAATGTTCATAAATTCTGTCGTAGAGTATGAAAAGAGAAAGTAGAGAAGTGCCTCAGATTTTTTTAGAGGAAGCTGATACACTATTTCTATGTACGGGGCTGAGGATAATCTGTGGCCTTTCATTCTATGCCTTCAATGAATTTTTATTTTTCATTTGTTTTCATTTGTCAAAACTATGATTAAAATCAAAAATCTAAGATTTTGATTATTCGAAGGAGCCGTAAGTTTCACGATGGTTTATTATTTTTGACAGATATTCCATGGATGTCAACGGGAGTCGAAGGAAAAATGCCACGAGGGAGACAACAAGTAAGTCAATCTTATTATATTCCTGCGATAAATGTTCAATTAGTTTTAAAGAGAAGCAGCATGGCCCGTCACAATAAATCTTTCCATTCGTCATAATGTTTTTTTTGTTTTCTGTTAAGGCACATTGAAGGCATGGTTGGCCGAGCACAAGAAGAACCCCTACCCCACCAAAGGGGAAAAGGTATGTTGTGTTCGTAAACTTTAGTAATAATCAGTGAGTATAATAAGTATTCAATTCAATTCAAGATAATGCTAGCGATTATCACTAAGATGACGTTAACACAAGTGAGTACGTGGTTTGCCAATGCAAGACGAAGACTTAAGAAGGAGAATAAGATGACTTGGGAACCTCGAAATAGGTTTGTGCTTGACATTTTAAATCATGCATTTGTTTGTAAATCAAAATGAGCAATAATAACTGTAAAACAAATTTCAACTACCAAATAGGCCGGACGACGATGATGACGTCGATGTGTCCGACTCTGAGCCAGAGTCCACCAAGAAACAGTCTGATGATCAAGGTAAGAAAGAACTACAAACAACTACAAAGTTGAATGTATTGTGCCCAAAAAGACATCTCATCGGATAGGGAAACACTAGTATAATTTTATGACGTTCATAACATTCGAACAAAATAATAATTTTAGAGGTGACAGTTCTTCAATGAATGAATGTCAAATGTCATAAAGCTGATCTATCTGAGATATGATAGATACATAGACTATCTCCTTGCAAATACTCCATTATTAGTAAAGGGACATGGGGTCAGGTATTAAAATCAGGAAGAATATATGTGTGTGGTGTCGAATTATTTATAATGAGAAATACACACGTTGTGATTCTTTTTTATGAAGTTTGTTTTAAAAGTGACTAAGTCGTAAAAATCTGGATATACTTTGTGCACCACAAGACCTTTAATAAACATTTTACGACTTTTTTATGAAGCTCATTAGGAAGGGAAACAGATAAAACCACAGCTTTGTGCTAAATTGCGTGCGAAAACGACCAAGTGTTGAAATATTAGAAGAGCAGCGGACCCATGCATGATGAAATGATGATGATGATGACTGACTATAAAACCTTAGAGAGTCGGAAATGGAGATGAAATAAAAGTCACCCATGTAACCTAACTCTGAATATTGTTTGGTTATTGTTTGCAGATAATAGTGAGCGACTAGGGAGTACAAATTCACATGTCCACGGGAAGTCGTCCCCTACAGGTAAACTTTTAATTTAAACCGGTTAAAAATGCTGAAAATGTTAAAAATGTACATATGTGCTAAATTGTGCTAAAAATTATGTCGACATGCAGGGTCTAGTTGTAGCGATGGGAGCAAAGAAGGCGCTTCTTCAATGCCAAACCCCAAGCCCAAACCAATTTGGTCTATTGCGGATATGGCCGGAAATGGGTCCGGGGGGAGTGGTGGAAGTCATCATCATCTACACCACATGACTGGGAACCACAGGCTGAACAACCACCACCCCTCTCTACCTGGCTCAGCCTTCAGTCCACTTAGCCGTCATCCACATTCCGCGATCTACCGGGGACTTTACCCCATGTCCCATCCTCCATACCATCATTCCTCTGACAATCCTTAGTCAAAGATTCCCCTGTTCCCAAATATTGTGATTTAAGTTCATTAGCAGTATTAATTGTCCATTGTATCTGTACAGCAATAATAAAAAAACTCGTTTACCAGTTTCAAATTTCAAACTCGATCACCTCATTTTCAAATGTGCCAAACTGCCAACCAACAGACTCATCTTGTTTGTCATTTGAGAGTGAGGACGACATTTTTCATTTAATTCAATTTTTTGTGTAGTAGCGCAAATTGATGGATTGACGAGATTTAATTACAAATCAATGCTCTATTCATGCATAAATTTACACTCGTTCAAAACAGCATTCAACAGGTTGTCCTTGTCATGCCTGGCAAATTTTCTTATCTTCTGGCTTGACTTACTTGACCATACATGTTAACCCCTTGCTGATTTTAGTAATTGAGAACCAATGTAAAATCAATTTCAAGACTCAAAAATTTGTTTAATTTGCTCTTGGTTGTTAATAATGTTCACTGATGGAGTGTCAAACAAATTTCGCATGAATTTCTTTAAAGCTACCGATGATGAATAACCGGACTGACTTGTTTCAAAAAGCTGGTCAAGTTGATGTTAGTTATCATGTCATGTCACGATCATGTCTGTCCGATACTTTTGACACCTTAAGCCCGATACTTACAACCCACTCAAGCAAGATTTCAAACCAGTATCTGGCATTATGACAACGCCGATTCACACAAGTGAACGACATTAATGGTGGATGGATGTACGAGATGGAAATGTAGAAAGCCATTCACTAGCAAGAGCTGTTTTGCGAAATGAAGTTCATTACTTGGAGATTGAGATAATTAACATTAGACCAGCTCATGGGTTTTATATAGGTATATAGCAATCTGTAGGAAACTAACAAACACGACTTTGTGCATAATGTGTGTTGCATACATTATTCGCTTGTGGCCAATATTAATTATTGCAGCATGACCTGCACTTTGTCTCGCATTCTTTAATTTAATTCATCAATTCGGAAAAACACATTCTTACCCATTTTAGTTTTGCAGAAAATATTCAATGCCTTCCATAATTCCCACAAACCAATCATACCATTTTACGACTTAAAAATGAATGTAATATAATATTTCCGCAGTCATTTCAAACAAGTTGTAGTCCGTGTTAAATTTCACAGGTACACACATTCATGGATTTCTTATGAATGAATGGAGCAGTAAAAGAATCGACAATACGAAAACAGGTTCATTGAACATTTGCCATTATCGTGTTTTTTGTAATAAATGAATAAATGAGCAGCGACAACGAGATTTTACACCATTCATTCACCATGAAAAGGCAAGATTCCATTCTCAATATTTTCCGAAATTCTGAATGGACGGAAACAAACATTGAGATTCATGACTTCTTCACAATTTCGCATTGATTTCTCAAATTGCTTTATTAACAATTGAGCGTGGTTCGGAAGCTTGGAACCCCAACTGTTGAGAAATCATGCGTCTGTATTTGGTTGGTCTATTTATTGGGAATAATATTCTCTCCACAGCATAGTTTGTACTACTATAATAATAGAAAGGAATCTGAAGAAAAAGGAAGCTACTATACAAAGCTGTCTCGTTCGTGGATGTGAAATATGTCTGCAAATGAATATTGTGTTGAACATAATGAGTAGAAATAGCAAGGGTGGTCTCCAACTTGAGGTGTAGGTAATAGGTAGGGATGCATACAGAATATAAAAGTCTCCATTGTACAATTGTCATGACTGGCTTCCCAAATATATTAATCATGGCTCTTTGTCAAGCAGTGCATTTAGTCAACAAGAAGATATGAGATAGTAGACGAGAAGGAAAATAAGTCTATGGAATAAGAAGAAGAAAGCTTCATCTTCTTCATGAATGAAGTCATCATGCCATGCATCTAATCTACCACCACAATTGAGAATATAAAACTCCTTCTTCTTCATTTATCTTAATCTTGGCTCAAAGCAGTGAATGCACATTACTTAGCCGCATAGTTATTTTATTTCACGTCCAATTCAACATCCCATTATTCCATTACTTTACATATCCATTAAACGTATATTCTCCCTGTTTAACAAGGACGATATTAGTTTTAGAGTTGCTGCATCTTCTTCTTTTTACTCTATTTGGTAGTAATGGTAGTGGTTGACTGCTGACTTAGAGGTTGAAAGGATAAGAAGGAAGGAAAGGGTTATACATACATTATTATTATATTCCACTAAATTTTGCTTATTATTAAGCCATAATAATTTTGGGTATGAGTTCCATCTCTCACGCCTTGCTGTGCTTGCCTACTAACTACTACATACCACCACCAACCATTATGCAACGCAGGTAGTAGTGTAACAAAGTAACTGGCACTCTCATATTTTATTGGGGAGGTGCAGATCTTACCTGAATAAAATTATTTGGAAGCGTGTGTGTCTTATTACCAACAAATCTTGCTTTCATTGTCTATTTGAGTTTGAAGAGCTGTATGTATGTGTGCTTCTGCCATATATTCATGACTTCATATTCATTTGGCCTGTTTGTCTGTATGGGGTCCAAATCCACCATAAATGGGATTCTTTTTCTTGGTCATCTATCATTTTTCCAACTTGAGTAAAAAGGAAGGCCCAAGAATTTATTCACAAAACTCCACACACAACTGTGAGGTCCTTTCCAGACGTTGCATGCACATCGTGAATGGAAAAACTGTCCAAACAAATTCCTTTAATTATTTATTACACTTTGTTTGATTCAAGACAGGAAGTCAGTTGTCGTCTTTCTAATTAAAATGATTTAACGGCATTTTACAATAGAAATTCCTTCATTTCTACCCTTCCTGACATTACCCCTTATTAGCAATACATAACCTACAACCTACTGTACATTGGTGACCTCTGAAATAATAAAAGAATATATAATGCTTAACAATTTTAAATTCAGAACATGCCATTGTTTCCCCTATTATTACTACAAAGTAACAAGATCCAGCAGTCGTCGTGTTCATCTTTTGAGTATGAAGAAAAGAATGATTTGGAAAAAAGTGGACGTCTGTTTTAAGGTGAAATAACATCTTGTTGTTTTATTGTTGATAGCTGTTTTTAGTTTAGTGACTACCCCGGTCATGCAACTTGTAGAGACACGATGATGTTTGAAACAATGCAATAAATTGTGCCAGAAAACATGTAGTAATTCGTATCAATGTGCTAGAATGAGAGAGAAAACACGAATGTTGGTAGCATCAGTATCATGAAAATGATCATAATTCTGACAGACAGGGAATTGTTAACGTTTTTCTATTGTCTCATAGCAGTCAATGGTGAATGGCTTTAAATGTAATTGCAGCCAAAGACGAGATCTCCAAGTTGATTTCCACAGTTGGAAAATTAATTGAGTCAAAACTCAATGTTGTATGTATTGTGTATAGTAGTAAAGAGTACGTATAACGAGTGTTTGTTTGTTCATCCTTCCTTGGGTTTGGTTCGTTCAGATAAGTAACTTTGGTCGAGTTTAATAAAATTCGAGTATCAAAACAAGGGATATAGTGGGATTTAGTTGGTTTTCTGGGTAGGACGATGTTGGAGTTTACGAGGGATGCAGATGCAGATAAGTGATCATCACTAAACAGCATCCACCTAATAATAAGATAGCAAGTAGACAACCTTTGCATGCCTTGCCTTATTGTCGTGCCTGTGCTATTTGTCACAGGTTTGGATGGATGGATTGTTTTTCTACTGCTCTGAATGAGCAAGGGTTAGTGTGAAGGAGACGATGGCTTGGATGGACATTGATTGAGATTGTGAGATGAGGAAAGGCGACACAGTTCCAGCCACTGGACAGGCAGAGGACAGCTAGGGTTGGCTTGGCTTTGCTAGCTGGCTGACTCACTTGGCTGGCTGGGCGACTAATAAATATAAATGCATATAGGGTCATGAGATGAGTGGTGTTGATAAGAGGGGACAGTTATTAGATTTATAGTTTGTTTTGAAAAGGGTGATCCTTTGGCCTGAGAATAAATCTCAAGTCTGATAAGCCCGAATGACACAAACCAGAGACAAGAAGAGGGAACACAGTGTATTAATAATGTAATGTCTTTCCCAGATTTGATCCATGCTCCTTACGAAATGAAGGTAGTGCAGTAAGTTTACTATGGATGGACTCCAAGATGAGACGTCCTCATGATCATCGTGAAACTTGTCCAGCAGATGTTTTATAAAGCCCTTAGGCCTAAAAACCTACCTTGCTCGACTGGGTGTTCTTCTTCCTTGTGTAATCACCTTGTTTAGTTAGTCTTCTTTTGTGCGGTCCGCACGCAACATTCCACTAAAAACTTATTTTATTCCCCATCTGCACACTATTCACAATGCTAATAAATATAACAACCACAAAACCATCATCATTACCATCATTATGAACATTAACTTTGGTATATGACTCCTATTCTTCTTCTTTCCTCTTCATCCATCATCATGCAAAATGTTAATTGAATGGACGCACTAACAACCAACTACACAAATCTGCAAACTAGACTCAATCCCATTAGGGAGGATGAACAGCAGAAGCGGTTTCAATGTTAAACTCAGAGACAAACACCTTTTACATAAAATTTGATGCATGTCTGTCCACCAACTACAATTCTACATTTTTTTGACCATTTCTGCATAGGATTGGCATTAGCACTTCATTTTGTTGAAAAAACACCTGCCTGCTAAATTCAGTAATTTGGGGTTAGATTACTAGCAGCAGACGGTGCATTTTCGCAATTTCATTTTGTCCGTTTCTACAAAAGCTTTTAATTTGGATTTGTCTCTTGAATTTGAACTTATAGATGAATTTCAGTAGCTGCACACGCAAACATCCCCACATCAAAACATATACCTTAATTTAGAAAACACCTTCTTCAGGTTGGGCTCCAGCTTCCCAGAATACAAAAAAAGGTTAATATAAATTGATGAGTTTTTAAGGAACAATGCCAAGGCGTATAATTATTATCATCTCTTATCAATTATCCTCATCTCAAACACTTATTTCTTGCATTGTTAAAGCCTGCGTTGAAATGATTCCGGTTTTGATACCCACACATTGTTTGTTTAGTGTAAGAAGAAGAAACAGTTTTATTTCAGTTACAGAGGTTACGACAATGTATTGGGACGAAACATCCCATCAGGGACAATTACCATCAGCCATGCAACCAAATAAGATAGAAAGACTGCAGACAACTATGTAACTGCTGCATGGTGATCAGTTCTGCTGGAGTGGAGTGGAGTTGTTGAGTAGAGCTGAATTGCATCAAGAACAATGAGCATCGGCCATCAAGAAAATAATCGGTGGATGAATGCAAGTGAATGGTGACGACCATGTCGTTTCTTAGTTTCTTAAGTGGCCAAGATCATCAAAGTGACAGAGTAACGAGTCAGTAAAATCTTTTAGATGAGGTGAGGTCTATTAGACGGTTAAGTGCTTATAATATGGCTTTACATTGCATCTACTATTCTTCACGGACGAGCTCTCTATAATATTCGAATATCAACAGAAACAATCACCAACCACACAATAATAGTTTGTCCGCCGATAATAACTTGTTTGTGTAATACTTAGCCGGATTTGGTTTCATTGTTTAAACATGGTTCATTTAACTCCTCATAGATCAAGTTGGTATTGTATTATAATGTAATAATAATAAAGACACTTTTAAGTGGTCATGATGAAGTAAGACCAAGTAAAACTGAAGGAGGGTATAATATTTCCAGTAAAGAGGATCTCACCCCTCTCATCTGCGGTACCATCAAGACGATATGTAGGACGCTTGAAAAATATGAGAAGGAAAGCTATGACATGGCAGCCTGCGACAAAACAAGCAACAGGCATAGGATGGATATATCTTAAGGAATGGATGCTGGAGGGATCATAGTTGAAACTTTAGTGGAAAGTGGTTGACCAAATGATGCGAATTAGATGAGCCGAATGATAAGTGTTAGAGACAAAGGTTGGAATCTGGTGGAAGGGCAATAAAATCGTATGGCTTCCATTAGACACAGAGAGCGTAATTAAAGGATAAAGGAGGATAAAGTATTTACCTCTATTGCCCGTTTTACGTCGGTCCTGGCGCCGTCCCTTTCATTTCATTACCTGTATCCATTTCATACACATCAAACTAACAAACTTAACTGACTGTCAAATCTAACAACCATGCTCATAAGCTCAATGACTCGACTTGCTTAAATTTTACCTTTACAAAAAAATCAGGACCATCTTCCGGAAAAAGTGTGTTGGTTATTTCAATGCTCGTTAACTAACCATTTTCTACTATGTAGTCTTAAGTAATAGCTCAGCTCAGTCAGTCCAATCTCTAAATAGTGTAGTAAAGAAAGCAGGTGGATTGTTGCATGTTTATGTTAAAACCAAAATGGGATGATGATGGTCCACAATCAGAGTAATTTTAGAAATAACACTTACATTACCACAATGTTTTAAAAGGGTTGATTTGGTTGCGTAAAAATAAAGCTTTTTATTTATTGTATTATTACAGAAACTACATGCAGCTTACACTACGTATATATTTCTCGTGCATTTTAGCTCTTTCATAAAAGGGTGCCAACCAAAAAATTTGCAGCTGAAATCCATTCTTAAAATATTGTTGTTGACCTGCTCCTGTTGAAAATAAAAATGCATGCATAATACATATGCACTCACGGAATAAAGTTGCTTCTTCTAATCTAATAACTTCATAAGAAAAAGATTGTTAACTTTGCATTGCAATGGAGATAAAGAGGAGTCGGATTACATGCACGCATTCAAAATTTTTACATGAATTCTTCATCCAACAGTTTTAACTTCTGGTCACTTGTTTAACTCTTATTTTCTGTTCGAGTCTGGTGGATTGGATTAAAAGTTGTGGAGGTTAGGTGCACGCATGTGATGGAAGTTGGTTGCTGTATTATCTCCACATTTTATCACATCCTAATATCAATTCTAATGAAAAATAAATATGGATAAAACATACATTGCCACGTAATAATTATTGCGTGATGGGATCTACAATAATCTGTTGGATTATAATATGTTGGTCTCTTAATATTACATGTTTCCTATGACCAGTAGCAATCCCAAAACGAACCCAACAACTCAAAGACTTGGTTGTTAATACACTGGTAAAACAGTTAAAAGCTACACTAACAGCCGCACATGTATGTTTTGGTTGATGAAAAATGTAGAAAATTGTAGAAAACAGGCTTTCAATAAAATTATACGAATCTATCACGATACCGCACGACACGAATTTGAGCAGAGTCACCGCCCGAAAATATGTTGCGTCTCTTCTTCTACTACTCCTATACATACTATAGTAGTAGTAGACGGAATGATATTATTATAACCAAACCAAATTCAACAATGAGTTGTTTATAACAATAAAATAATAGCGTCCTCCGTGTTGTTTAAGCTGTTCATTTAGCGTTGCAAACTGCGTCTTTCCTCGCAAACAGTTTGTGAGGATGCAGAAATGAGTAAAATTAAGGGAAGCATATCATGAATTAATTCGAAGTAAAACAGCATGAATAAGGTAAACATAGAGAAGCGCAGATAATGATGATAATTTCTTAAAGGAGCACATATAAAATTAATGTGTCTTTTGCCATAGAATATTATGTGATGTACTCAAACAGATTGTAGTCACATTGCTATTACACACTGTCAATGTGTAATAGCGTGCAGTTTCACGGAATGAATTGCGAATCATGAATCATTCAATTATTTCACATGCAAAGTCTCACACTTAAAACCACTTCCGGTAGCACACACACATGCAACCCCTTTCCCCTCACGAAATGTCTGTACTTATTGTGTTGCAGCATTATGGACCCCTGATTCTCCAGTTGAAACGATGTATATTATCTCCACACGACATTACATCTACTCAACCAAATTAGCTACTTTAAATTAAAGAGTGGAACCATTTTCATATCATAAAGTCATAGTTCAGGTGCTTTGTTGAGGGTGATTTTGACTCTTCTGTAAACTAAATTGCTCACTATACAATTAAATTTCAGTCTTGTATCAGGCAATCCAAAATTAGAGCCAATGGCCGGACGCTGGTGATTTTATAAATGTTTAAATCTAACAATGATATGAGTACCACAGGTAGTGGTTGCGTGGTTTGTCTGGTCGTGGTGTTCCAGAAAGACATCCGTGTTGAGCAGTAACTGTTACCATCATCAATAATTAATAGTTTTTATGCACAAATTGTTTGAGACATAGATTATAACAATGCTTAAAATAGAACGCTTATTGTTACTCGCTTAAAACCACCACTGAATTACCAAATGGGGTTAACTTCCATTAAATCAGTTAGTTAGTTAAGGATAAGAAACGTTGTAAACACATTGTGCTGCATTTTAAACCGATAATTAGTGTTCTTAATAACACTTTGAATAAAGAATGAATGAGTTGCTTATTATATTTTCTGTCTGGAATAAACTCGAGCAAAATAGTGGGATAATGTGAATTCTAAGAGAGGTTATTATGCTATAGGAAATATAAGTAATTTTAAATATAATTTGGTTGAGTTGTTGAAGGGAGATCTCACCACCAACCACCGGGAGACCATAAGAACCGCAAGCAAAGATAAGTCGGTTATTTATTCTGGGTGAGTTTAAAGAGAGATCGGTGCTCTGCTCATTAACATGCAAGTTGAGTGGTTTTCTGGGATGACTGGATGGAAAACAATCTGAGAGTGAACACAAGCATCAACATAACGCAACGAAACCACTCCTTGAGAAGTTTAGCAGGCAGCTATCTCAATATTTCTTGTTAACAGTGACACTGAGACTGAAGAGTGAGTAAATGGTGAAGGAAGCATCAACATCATCCAACATTCTACCAGAGAGCCAAGATATTGAGACCATCCATAAGTGTCATCAAGCTGTCATCCACTCTCAACTCCATTTATCTTCCATGTCACGATTTCTTAAACATTGCACAATTTCTTCCTCAGCTCACCCTCAACTCATTCTAACACTAAATTTGGTCACCTTTTGAAAAATTACGTCCACACTTTGACAAATGTTCACTCGCATCAACATTGTCTCTTGCGAAGAATTTGCTCTGTTTCACTTGACTTCAACCTAATTACCCGCAGCAGCTATGTATAGTTTGATCAAATTGCTTTTTTAAAGTTAAACAAACAAAGTTGAAGGAAATATCGGGTGATGGATGGAAAAATTAGACAACAGACCATTTGACATCCAAAAACATGACGTGACGGACCAATTAATACAATGCATGGATAAATACAAACTTTAGTTAATGCAATTCAATTAACATTGATGAATTGTTTTACCAACACTGGTAATTTGACGAGTGTTGGAAGACCAACTAATTAAAATGACAAATGATTATGCAGGAATGGTTTATATAATATATGATGCGGTTCATTCTCTACATTATTGAAACATCTATACACAATTTAACTTGTGCATTAATGAGTCCCAAATAAATGGGAAATTTGGAAGGAATAATAATTAAAACTGGAATACGTGACACAATTTGCTAATATATTATTCTGGTTTACTATAAATAACAAAGACAGACATGCAATTAACATTTAAGTAACAAGATAGCAAAGCGAGATCAATAGTTTACATATTCATTCCACTTTAAACTTTAAAACGGTTGTACGCCAACAAAGCAGTAAGCATGAGATTGTGTCATGCCATAATTTCATCACATGAATGAATTGAACCATTATTATTCCATCGTGTAAATGCTCCCTTTCTCTCGTGATCAGATATCCATTATAATTACGAGTTCTGGTGATAGACACATGTGATAATAAAATGATATTATGTAGAAATGAGGTATAATTATTATTCCATGAATTTTACTCAACGATGATTTCCTCTCGGCTTTCATTACTTGAAATCAACAAACAAAAGATGGAATTAAAGCAAATAAATTTTCTCTTTATATGGTGGTGGTAGCATAATGTCAGAGTAGGTAATATGAAGCCCTATTTTATCCCTTTATACATTGTACGAATTTCTAGATATCTTTCTCACTGAAATTACAATAAATGCAGAGTGCCACAAATATACACATGCTTCCAACAACAAAGCAACTTGATATCAACACCACAATCATCATCATCATCATTCCAGCTATTAGTGGGGTATAAATGCTCTTATTCAGAGCTTATAACGCTCCACTACAATTAACAGCAAGCAAGCATCCTTCTCCATCGTATGTATGGCAGTTATCGGGCAATAAAGCCTGTGAACAGAATATTGACTGGAAAATTGGTCGATTTGCATGATGATACAATATAGTATTACTGAGCTCAGTAACGCTTGCAAGTGGTTTGTCCTTGTTTCGTTAAATCAGCAATAATTGTACGCATACACATCAGCGTTACTTGAATTGGAACATAAAGAATAACTAATCAGTATTTATTTTTAGAATATTTTGAATGTATTATCAGGTGGTCGTTTACAGAATAGTTAATTGAGAACTAATTGTTAAATGAATATGGATGAGAATATGAATTAGTTGATTCTCGACAACGACATACTACTCACAGTTGTACGGGGAAGG
>JAQIWQ010000472.1:0-16519 GCA_034695825.1 Folsomia inoculata
TTAAACAAGTTCTTTTCTATCTCAGTGTTTGCTAATCCTTCCAAAGTATCTATCAACTCTATACGCCTGTCAAAATGAAGCCATAAAACTTTACAAATTTGGCCCAGTGACCAGATTCCTTCGTAGCTATTAACCAAACCATTCCTAACTGATTCAGTTATTTCTGTATTCAATGCCAACAATATATCTTCTCTATCTTTTGTACCCGACGAGCCAGTGTCTGAAGGTTTTGTAAAGAAACAGCAAAGGCACAGTAACGAGCAAGCATCTGTATCGTTTCTAAACAAATGCACTGTTTGGATAACTCTGAGTATCAAGTCTTTATTAATGAGATATGACTCTAACTTACTTAAAAGATCAGACGGTATATCTCGGTCACTATTCATTGCAATGGTAACAATCGCAAATAAATCCAAATAACAAATTTCTTTTGACTCATGAAATAAATTATCCACCGTTGCTTGCAATTGCAATGATTCCCTTGAATCTAGACGTTTTAGTAAATAACTCAAAGTAGAGTAATCAACTGTGTAATTGTAAGGATCGGTGAAAAAATTCTGGACAGATGACAGATATCCCATAGAATGGATGATAAAATGCCAAATTGTTATTAATTCACTGGGATGTTGCATTAGGCACGACATCTCTGATTGTATTTGATTAAATCGATCAATATCTTCATTCCGTTTAAAAAATAGTGAAATCGCCGTCAAAATTGAGAAAGTGAACTGTTCATTATAATATTCATTGAAATCGTAAGAATTTATAACAGATTCGTTAAGTTCTATTACAATATCCCTCATTTCTATAGGCACGTCTCCAGTAACTATTGATTTCATTATTGAACCGCACCAAAACATCAAATCTGACTTATGGGTAACCCCATAATCCATCACATCAACTAAAAACCCAATAGAAATATCGATTTTAATTTCGTAATAGTTAAATTCTTTTAGGAATTCGCTAACTTTTTCTCTTAAAGATCTCGACAGGAAATGATCTAATCCATACTTCCGTCTGACATATTGATTTATTGTATGGAAATCTTCTAGCAATCTGCTAGAATAGCATAAAGAAGACAAAATATCTCCTGAGTTTAGTGCAAACTGGATGCCTAAGCCATTCGTTTCCAATACTTCGTAGAATTTCTTTTTATAAACTTCTAATCCACTAATCTGCTCATCTTCGCCATCTAGTTTATAAAATTCAGTGAACGTTTCTACAACAAAAGTTTTATAGATTTTCCCAAGTTTGTCGATATTTTCTGTGTCCAATTCAAATGAATCATAGCTTACGAAGAACAACCTCCGTATGATCTCCTTATCCATCTCAGAATCTACACATAACATCATAAAGTCCCTAATCAATCTATGAGACGATATATTGAAGTCCCTGAAATCCCCAGCTATTCCGGCATTGTCACTATCAAAGCTATCTACCCGACACATGGAGTAAGCTTGGATTAAATTAATTGCCTCTTTAATCTCCTCGAAACTTAGTCCGGCGTTGTCACCACTATCTACCCGACACTTGGGCTCTAGTCTACTTTGCTTTGACTCGATGGTATTTTCGTGTGGAATGCTGTGACCTTGATAAAACCCTACTAATTGAGACAAACAAACTCCATTTGCATCAGAAAATGATAACATCCGAAGAATATTTACAGCCAGCAAACCAGTGCTGCCATTCATTTCCTTAAGATTATCCAAAATCATACGCCAAGTTGCAAATGTGGTTGAATTGTAATTGTCATCAATACTCAATGCGGAATCCATCAATTTCTTTTTTTGTTTATCAAATAATTCAAGATAATCAGACACACTAAAATTCTGCTCAAACGTATCACACCGTTTGTGTTTTATGTAGGAAATGGCCTGTTGAATAATCAACGGGAAATGATCCAGTGCATCACATAATTTAGTTGCTTCAAATAACGAAACTTCCGACCCCAACCCGTTTGTGATCATTTGGACAGCTTCATCTTGTTCTAGCATTTTTAATTCTATATTTTTTCCAGCCATCTGTAACACTGACTTATTTCTCGTTGTCACCAGTATTAAAGGAATATTGTCCAGCAGACATTTACAAACATTGATAAGTTTCACGACCAAGCTGTTACTTTGATCTACATTGTCAACTACTATCAAAACTGGCCATTGTTTTAATTTCCTGTTGTAAACCTTTTCGAAAATGTCAAGTATATCTATTTCCGATTCGAACTTAAGAGAAAAACGACCCGCCAACCTTTTAAAGGAATTTTTGGAACTTTCTTCACTGTCTCCTTGTATCCAGATGCAACTTCCTCGACCGTCGTTGTGGAATTTGATTCCGAATTTTCGAACTAGTTCAGACTTGCCTACACCACCAAGACCACTAACTACAATCAGCTTCGTCTTTTGTTGGTAAAATTTGTCTAACATTTCTAGTTCAGTTGTTCTACCTACGAAATTCTCAGTGGGTTCAGATAAGTCGAATGAGATGGGGATGTCCCCTTCCGGATTGGTCGTTATTGATTGATTACTAGAAGATGTAGCTGCCGTTTGGACGATTTTGCAGGACAAATCATATTGATTAGTCAAGGCCTCTGTCATTGTCAATAATGTATGTTAGCACAAACATAATTTCATTTGGACTGAACATATCACTTACCACCGACTGCCATGAAATCTATTGAAATTAAAGCTGCATAAAGCCTTCCAACCTTTGCCTCCGTCCCAAGGGTCATGACCCAATGACTCAACATCTCGCTGAGAATCTCCTCGATCGTCGTTGAACTGTTCTTGAATGACTTATCCCACTGTACAAACTTTGATGAAGGTTGATTCAACGAATGATAAAACTTTTTCCAGTTTTCTATTAATACGGTATCCTTCACAAGAATTTTAACCACGTGTTGCAAATCCACAATCGATCTACCTGCAATTAACAGCATTTCATTGTTTTCTACCTTCTTTATTCTACTCGGCACTGCATATTATTTAGGAAATTGAGTTTTGTTAAAAATTACCCAAACCTTTTGCCTTTCCTGAAGGTCCTGGAACTTCCCCATCATTGGTAGCCATTTTGAGAAATCACTTCACTACAGCATTCACGAATTCAGACCAAATACTAATATCGCCAACAGTTTAATATATTCCAGAAAAATCAATGACGTGGAATTACAGAAATGCGCAGTTTCATCCACACAACCAACGCCCAACGGTTGATTCTGTGCAATCATTTCATTTCAAGATAAGGCAGACATCAAACAATTATTTGATAAGATTGCAGAGAACAATGATTGGGTCAGTCATGAGCCATGTGATACAATTTTTAACACCATCCATTTACTAGCCCGTGGAGGTGGGTTTATCACAATACAATCCATAAGTAGCCAAAAACTTCCCACTGTTATATTTATTGTGAATTATTAAAAACCAAACCACGTACTAAAATTCCATTTGATTTTTTGCAACCATCTTTCTAATTTCTCCGTCTTTCTAACAGTCCATCATTTGCAACATATTGAACAGGATGGACAAACAATCACAAAGAATTCGTCTTCCTATTGAAAATTTTGTGAAAAAGCCTTCATCGCAAAATCCAACAAGAATGTAGAGTAGAATATATAGTTTATTTCAAGATTAATGTGGCGTCGACCTTTGCAATCACGGTTTTACAATATTTGTAATAACTTAACCTTAGTCTAGAGTTAAATAATATTAACTAAAGCTACTTCACATTACTTATCCTAGTTACATTTATATCATTTCAGTGATTGTTTTAAAGAATAGGTAGATATCCATGACTTTGTCAGAATTTAGTTTTGTAAAGAAGGCAGCATAGTTGGTCATTGTTGTTAGTACATGATATTTACATACATATTTTTCTCCTGCACTTTTATACTTTTAAGAAATATACATGACATGATATATATCTTCCTCTTTCATAGCATAACAATCTATAGAGCACATATTTTCTCTTGCATCGTAAAAAATTTTCAGCTTTGTTTAGTTTTTAAGTTTTGATAATTTAACCGTATTACTACAAGTAAATTGAGATAAGTTGGCTCTGCATTGGACAATTAACCTTACAATTCTCCAAGAATGTAGAGTAGAATAGAGGACGGCAGGAGATTTCCGGGTGTTATTTTGTAGGGTTCTTAACTTACCTAGTTCGGGGCGGGTTAGCCATGTTTTAGGCTGTTTAAAAATTAAAGTCCCCCGTTTTACTAACCTTTTGGTAGTAAAATATTGGTGGCATTTTTTCCTACAAAAAAGTTTCTTACCAGAAAATGGTTGCAAATGGCATTAAAATGCAATAACGTAGAATCAATTAACCTATTTAAATTATACAAGTCATTTGTCTATGAGAATATATTTTTATTAAGTAGTCAAAAGTACAAGCTAGAAATTAAAATTAATCGATCACTGCAATGTGTTTTATTTCATACTTTAACTAAGAAGTTCATAATTACTCAATTGTCCTGAAGAATACTGATTTTCAGGTTACATATTTATGAATTGTAATAGACGGGGAATTATATATAATAAATTGTCTCAAAAAGTTGTGTTTAATATTCACATTGGACTTGCACTCTACAATGTATCTATTTCATTAAATAAAATGTCTTTGCAATGACTGAATACTCTTAATTACTTTATAAATTCAGCCTCAGTTATTGATTTCTAACTTGATTATCAACATAAATATCATACTGAAATATCACACTAAATATATAAACTACTTTGAGTATCGATCGAGTCCAATTGGGAATGCGTTGACTGACAATTTTATTGTGTATGAAAACAGAACAACTTTAAAGATTTACAAACTACATTATTTATTGGGTTCAATCATTTACGGGGTTGTTAATATTGATAATATAGTATACAAATATTTCATGATCCGCCCTGTTTATAAACCTGACAAATGTATTTAGAATATGCGTGCATATATTACTGTCACTTATAAAAATGTCAATTTTAGTAATTCACTAAAGAAAATTTGTCTTTAATTAAAGCATCGTAGGATTTTAAAATTTTCACACAGTCTTCCACTTTCAAATTGTTTGAAGTAGATTCAGTATCAACTCCTGCTTTGTAATGGGCCCCGAATACTAGAAACCAACAGGCCTTGCAGTACCAACTCCAAGGATTATTATTCCAACAATGAATTAAGTTTTTAAGAAACCGCTCTGCAAATTCATTTCTATTCATTTCCACAATAAGTTTCAATATTTGAATTAAGGACCAGCACTGTAGTGTGCAATAACGCCGTTCGAAATAATAAATCTCATAACATAAAGCTAATAATTTTGTGGGGGTTTGCTCCTTGCAAAGTATCTTTAATATATGCAGTAGTAAAATACATGGGTAGCCAAATTCACGGGGATTACCTAATTCCATACATTCACGGAAGTAAAAGTACGCTGCAACGGCGATATTCATATCGTCCAAATGGACAACTGTCAATTGCACCTTCTCAAATAATAATTTCTTCTCATTTCCATCCGACGGTATCAAATTTTCGATATCGAGAGTTCGACATAACGTTACAAGTGCCTTTTCCTTTTCCTGCTTTTCAAGAAATGATTTAGCAACTTCTTTAATTGCAAGAAATGTGTCAGGTTTATTAATTAAACCTTTCCTATGGTTGTCAATGATATTACTTCCGATAGTCCCGATTTCCTCCACTGAGGCTAACTGTAAGATTTGTTTAAGTATTGGGAAATATAGTCCATACTTTTGCAAACGCAAGAACAGAGGAATAACATCACTTAAGCATAAATTATTTGTGTATCTAGTCCTCTTGAAACGACGAATCTTATCCCAAACAAAACCATCTAATATTCTGTATAGGATTATTTTAACCAACTCCTTTTCGTTCTCAGTGTTTGCTAACTCTTCCAGAGTATCAATGTACTCTATACCCTTGTCACGATAATTCCATAAAACTTTAGAAATCTGCCCAAGTGACCAAACTCCTTCGTAGCTATTAACCAAACCATTCCTAACTGATTCTGTTATTTCTGTGTACAATGGCAACAAATCATCTTTTCGTGATGTCATTATTGTTTTGATAACTCTGATTATCAAGTCTTTATCAATGAGATATGAATCCAGCTTATTTAAAATATCAGACGGTATATCTTCGTCATTATCCATTGCCATAGTGACAACTGCAAATAAATCCAAATAACAAATTCGTTTTGACTCATAAAAGAAATTACCCACCGTCTCTAGCAGCTGACTTGTTTTCCATGAATGTGGGCTATTTAGTAGGTAGCTCAATGTAGAGTCATCAATAATGTCATCGTTGTTATGGAAAATAAAATTCTGGACGGACAACGAATAACCGGAAAAATACTTGATAAAATGCCAAATTGTTATTAATTCACTGGGATGTTGTATTAGGCACGACATCTCTGATTGTGTTTGATTAAATCGATCAATATCTTCATTCAGTTTAAAGAATTGTGAAATCGCTGTCAAAATTGAGAAAGTGAACTGCTCATCATAACCTTCATTGAAATTGTAACAATTTATAACAGATTCTTTGAGTTCTGTGACAAGATTACTCATTTCTATAGGCACTTCTCCATTAAGTAATGATTTCATTATTGAACCGCACCAATCTTGGAATTCTGGCATCGCGAGAAACCCATGATCTACAAAGCCATCAGTTTCCAATGCCTCGTAGAACTTTTTTTGATAATTTTCCAAATCAACGGGGCAAATCTGCTCATCATCGAGATCTAAGTTGTAAAATTTAGTGAACACCTTAGCAACGCAAGTTTTATAGCTTTGCACAAGTCTGCCAACATTTTGCTCATCCAAAAGCCGTGGATAATATCTTACAAAGAACAGTTTTCGAATGATCTCTTTATCCATCTCGGTATCCCTACATAGCAGCATAAAGTCTCTAATCAATCTGTGGGAAGATATTTTGTAATCCCATAAATTCGCACCAAACCCTGTGTTGATCATATCTACCCGACACATGGAGTAAGCTTTGATTAACTCTACAGCCTTTTTAATCCCCTCGAATTCCAGCTCAAATTGCTCTTCGTAAATGTGCCTTTTGTGAGGCATGTAGACAGCTGGATAAAGCTCAACTAATTTGGATAATTGCACTCCACTGGCATTAAAATATGGTAAAAAGTGCAGAATATTTACAGCAAGCTGACCAATGCTGCCATTCATTCGCTTAAAATTATCCACAATCATACGCCAAGTTGTAAATGTGGTTGAATTGTAATTGTCATCTGCGTTTAATGGAGAATCCATCAATTCTGCTTTCTGTCTATCAAATAATTTAAGGTATTCAGGCACACCAAAATTTCTCTCAAAGGGATCAGATCGTTTTTGCTTTATGAAGGATATAGATTGTTGAACAATCAACGGAAAATGACCCAATGTATCACATAATTTAGTTGCATTAGATAACGAAACCCCTGACCCTAATCCATTTGTGACCATTTCGACAGCTTCATTTTGTTCTAGCATTTTTAATTCTATATTCTTCCCCGAAATCTGTAACACTGACTTATTCCTCGTTGTCACAATTATTAAAGGAATATTGTCCAGCAAACTTTTGCAAACTTTGATAAGTTTCACGACCAAGCTGTTACTTTGATCTACATTGTCAACTATTATCAAAACTGGCCATTGTTTTAATTTTCTATTGTAAACCTTGTCGAAGATGTCAAGTATATCTGTTTCCGATTCGAACTTAAGAGAAATTCGACCCCCCAACCTTTTAAAGGAATTTTTGGAACTTTCTTCACTGTCTCCTTGTATCCAGATGCAACTTCCTCGAACGTCGTTGCGGAATTTGATTCCGAATTTTCGAACTAGTTCGGACTTGCCTACACCACCAAGACCACTAACTACAATCAGCTTCGTCTTTTGTTGGTAAAATTTGTCCAACATTTCTAGTTCAGTTGTTCTACCTACGAAATTCTCAGTGGGTTCAGATAAGTCGAATGAAATGGGGATGTCCTCTTCCAGATTGGTCCCCATTGATTGATTACTGGAAGATGTAGCTGCCATTTGGACTATTTTGCAGGACAACTCATATTGACTAGTCAATGCCTCTGTAATTGTCATAAATGTATGATTGCACAAACATGACTTCATTTGGACTGAACATATCACTTACCACCGACTGCTATGAATTCTTGTGAAATTAAAGCTGCGTAAAGCCTTCCAACCTTTGCCTCCGTCCCAATGGTCATGACCCAATGAATCAACATCTCGGTGAGAATCTCGCTCACCGTCATTGTATTGTTTTTGAATGACCTATCCCACTGTACGAACTTCGGTGAAGGTTGTTCCAACGAATAATAAAACTCTTTCCAGTTTTCTATAAAGTAGGCATCCTTCACAAGAATTTTAACAATGTTTTGCAAATCCACAATCGATTCACCTATATACAATCAATAGCAATACATTACTTTTTAATTTTTTTCTTCATTCCACTCAGCACTGCATATTATTTATGAATGTAAATTGAGTTTTGCTAAAAATTACCCCAACATTTGGCCTTTTTTGAGGGTCCCGGACGTTCCTCATCTTTGGTGGCCATTTTAAGAAATCAGTTCACCTCCACATTCACAAATCCACAACGAATAGCAGTAACAGAAACCGTGCAATATGTTACAGAGAAAATGGCGACTGAAGTGGAAGACGTGGAAGTAATGGCGATGCAAAATCATTCACACAAGTAAAAGCCAATGCCCAAACCAAACGGTTGATTTTGTTCAATGATATCATTTCAAGATTAGACAGACACTGCACCAGTATTATGTACATGTCATACTCAAACAAACAGTTGATAAGATTGCAGAGAACAGGGATGGGGCAAGTCATTGTTCAGCAATGTGATACATTTTTTATTACCATCCACTTATTAGGCATTTGTAGTAGATGGCCACACAAAATATTCTTTGGCGTTGCGTTGCTAATTTCGGAAATCACTAATTATTTGGTTATGCAAAACAAAATGAGCACAGACAGACCACGACCGACGTCAACATCAGGACCCCAGATCCGTGTTCAGCTTGATTTCCAACTTTATTCACAAAGTATTGCAAATTCTATACGAAATACAAGTTAATTTCGTAAAAAACAAATACGGAATAAAGCTGTACGTAATACACTCAGTTATCTCATCAACTGTTTTGCAAATATCACGCAACTGAATAGTTGGTGATGGGAAGCGTAGTTAATGCTGAAATTAGTTGTCCGTTTCTGAATTGTCCTTTTGTACATAGTTGAACAGAATCTTTGGACTGTAATTTGGATGGACCAGTTCCTCTGCAGTACTCTAAATTATTGCATACATGGAAGCAAAAGAATAAAATGCATTGTCCAAGTTTTGGATTACTAATCTTCCTTGCTTGGAATGCTTCAGATATTCCATATCAGCACTATTATACTAGAAATACATCCATCGTCAGCTTTAACATGAAGTAATTATCTGTGCACCATATTTTTAAAATTACTACATAGTTCTAGGTTAGTATTCAGCAGATCATTCGTTCTAGGTTGGTTTTCATTTGTACAGATTGTGCCTGGGGTTTTTACGCAATGTCGAGATGTCGAATACATCAAAAAATGAAATGGTTTTGTGTATTGTATCGTTCCAACCACGATATTTTGGACGAATTTGAATGAATAAATGGTATGTGGTATCGCATAATTTACAGTTTAGAACTCATCTGCAACAAATGAATTGTGCCAAAGATATTCCTGGGTCGTATTAATATGGAAGAAAACATTTATTTCGGGGCAAGGGATTTAGTTTTTAAACTGCTTAAGATTACTGACCCCATTTCCCTTTAATAGGAAAATATATGAGCTGTATTTTCCCCTACAAATAAGTTTCTTACCTGAAAATGAGGAAAAATGGCATTACAATGCAGTAACGTAGATTCAATTAACTTACATAGATAAGTCATCTGTCTATAAAAATATGTTTTTATTAAAAAGCCAATGGGTAAAAGCTAGAAATAAAAATTAATTGATGCAATATTTTTTATTTAATTTGTACACTCTATAATTAGTTCATATTTACTTTCTAGAGCCACCCTCCTGACGAATACTGATTAAATTTTTGTCGTATATTTATAAATTGTTATGTAATATGAAATAATAGACGGGGAATGATTACTTGTTAAATAAATAATTGGCACAAGGTTGTGTATAAAATTTACATTCGTTATGCAGACGTCAACCCATGCTTAAAAATATCATTAAATATTTTACAAACGTCTTTGTAATGACAACATACTGTATGTTCCACATATATTCAGCCTCAGTTAGTTATTTATGACTTCATAATAAATATCAAGACTAAAATATTAGATGTCAATATCACACTAAATACTACTAAGCCATACATCTAGTCCAATTGGAAATGTGGTTATGATTAATTAACTGACGATTTGCATTGTGTATATAAAAACGAAATAATTTTTCACATTTACAAACTACATCATTTAATAGGTTTCACCATTTACCGAATTGTTAAAATTGATAACACAATAAGCACTTGACTGCTTTTCTGACTTTTGTACCGCCCTGTCTGTAAACTTACAAATTTGCTTGGAACATGCGTACATTTCTGCACTTATGAATATAAATTTCAGTCAATCACTAAAGAAAATCTGTTTTTAATTAAAGCTTCGAACGATTCCAAGATTTTTACGCAGTTTTCCACTTTTAAAGTGTCTGAAGTAGATTCAGTAACAAGTTCTGATTTGTAATAGGCCCCGAATACTTAAAACCAACATGCTTTGCAGTACCAAAGACAATCATTCGAAGTATTTTTTTGAATTATTTTTCTAAGAAAGCGTTCCGCAAGGTCATTTCTATTCATTTTCGCAATAAGTTTCAATGTTTGAATTAACGCCCAAGACTGCAGCGTGTACGAACCTATCCCGAAATGATAAATCTCATAACACAAGGCTAATAATTTTGTGGGGTTTTGTTCCTTGCACAGTATCTTTAATATCTGCACTAGTAAAATACATAGATGACCAGATTCTCGGGGATCATCTAAATTCACACATTCACCGAAGTAAAAGTACGCTGCAATGGCGATATTGATATCGTCCAAATGGACAACTGCCGATTGCACAATCTCAAATAATAATTTCTTCTGATTTCCATCCGACTGTAGCAAGTGTTCGATATTGAGAGTTTGACATAAAATTTGTAGTGCCTTTTCTTTTTCCTGCTTTTTAAGAAATGATTTTACAACCTGTTTAATTGCAAGGAATGTGTCAAGTCTATTAATTAAACCCCTTCTATTGTTATCAATGATGTCACTTCCGATAGTAACGATTTGTTCTACTGATGCTACTAGTAATATTTGTTTAAGCATTGGGAAATATAGCCCATACTTTTGCAAACGTAAGTACAGAGGAATAACATCACTCCAATATCTCTCATCCGTAACATATTCTTTCAAGCTCATACGATCTAATCTATCCCATATAAGACGGTCTATTTTGCTGTATAGGATTGTTTTAAACAAGTTCTTTTCCTTCTCAGTGTTTGCTAATCCTTCCAGAGTATCTATCAACTCTATACGCTTGTGAAGACTCATGCTTAAAGCTTTACAAATTTGCCCTATTGACCAGATTCCTTCGTACCTATTAACCAGACCATTCCTAAGTGATTCAGTTATTTCTGTGTACAATGACAACAAATCATCACCTGTATCTATATCTACTGTATCTGTAGCTACTGTATCTTCTATATCTGTATCTTCTGTATCTGTATCTTCTGTATCTGTATAATCTGTATAATCTTCAATAGGTGAATATATTGTTTGGTTAACTCTGAGTATTAAGTCTTTATTAATGAGATATGCTTCTACCTTAGTTAAAATATCAGACGGTATATCTTTGCCAATAGCCATTGCAATGGTGGCAATTGCAACTAAATCCAAATAACAAATTGCTTTTGACTCATGAAATAAATTATCCACCGTCTCTGGCAGGTACCATGATTCCTGTGAATCTAGACGGTTTAGTAAATAACTCAAAGTAGAGTCATCAACTATGGGATTGTCATTACTGATAATAAAATTCTGGACAGGTGGCGAATAACGTATAGAACGGTTGATAAAATGCCAAATTGTTATTAATTCACTGGGATGTTGCATTAGGCACGACATCTCAGATTGTATTTGCTTACATCGATCAATATCATCATTCCGTTTAAAAAATTGTGAAATTGCTGTCAAAAATGAGAAAGTGAACTGTTCATCATAATCTTCATTGAAATCGTAAAAATTTATAACAGATTTTTTAAGTTCTGTGACAAGATTACTCATTTCTACAGGCACGTCTCCATTAAGTAATGATTTCATTATAGAACCGCACCAATTTGTCAAATCTGACCTATCGGTAACCCCATTATCCATCATATCAACTAAAAACTCAATAGAAATATCGATTTGAATTTCGTCATATTCAAATTGATCACATATGAATTTCCTAACTTGTTCCCTTAAAGATCTCGACAGGAAATGATCTAATCCATACTTGCGTCTGACATATTGATTTATTGTATGCAAATCTTCTAGCATTGTTTTGGGGTAGACTGAACTAAGATATCCAGACTTTAGTGCAAAATGAATGTTAATACCATGAGTTTCCAATGCCTCGTAGAACTTTTTTTTGTAAATTTCTAAATCACTCGGACAACTCTGCTCATCATCGACATCTACACCCCAAAATTTAGTGAACAACTCTACAACTAAAGTTTTATTGGTTTGCGCAAGTTTATCTACATTATCATCGTCCAATAACCATGCATTGTATAATAACCATTGATTGCCTACAAAGAACAGTCTTCGTATGATTTCCTTATCCATCTCAGTATCTCTACATAATAGCATAAAATCTCTAATCAATCTGTGAGACGATATATTGTAACCCCTTAAATCCCCATCTAGTCCGGTATTGACACTACTATCTACTCGACACATGGAGTAAGCTTCGATTAACCTAATTGCCCCTTTAATTTCCTCGGAATCTAACCTACTTTGGTCTGATTGTGAGCCGATGCATGTTTTGTGTGGCATGTTGTCATCTTGATAAAACCGAACCAATTTAGACAAAGACACTCCATTTGCATCAAAATATAGTAACATCCGAAGAATATTTACAGCCAGCAAACCAGTGCTGCCATTCATTTGCTTAAGATTATCCAAAATCATACGCCAAGTTGCAAATGTGGTTGAATTGTAATTGTCAAGAATACTCAATGCAGAATCCATCAATTTCTCTTTTTGTTTATCAAATAACTCAAGATATTCAGACACACTAAAATTCTGCCCGAAGGGATCACACCTTTTTTGTTTTATAAAGGAAATGGCTTGTTGAACAATCAACGGGAAATGATCTAAAGTGTCACATAATTTAGTTGCTTCAGAAAACGAAACTCCCGACCCCAATCCATTTCTGACCATTTGGACAGCTTCACCTTGTTTTAGCATTTTTAATTCTATATTTCCCCCCTCAATCTGTAACACTGACTTATTCCTCGTAGTCACAATTATTAGCCGTGCATTGTCCAGCAACCGTTTGCAACCTTTAATGAGTTTCACGACCAAGCTATTACTTTTGTCAACGTTGTCAATTATTATCACAATAGGCCTATGGTTAAGTTTACTGTTGTAAACCTTCACAAAACCCTCAACTATATCCGAATCCGATTCCAATTTCAGGGAGACATAGTCTGCTAATCGTTGAATAGAATTCTTGAAACTTTCTTCACTGTCCCCTTGAATCCATATGCAATTCCCTCGAACATCTTTCAGGAAGGTAATTCCAAATTTCCTGACTAACTCGGACTTACCGACGCCACCAAGACCACTGACCACAACCAACTTCGCCTTTTGTTGGTAAAAGGTGTCCAACATTTGAAGTTCAGTTGTCCTTCCAACGAAATTACCAGTGGGTTCACACAAGTCGAATGAGATGGGGGTGTCCGTGTCGGAATTGGTCGTACCGGATGGATTCTTAAGAGTGGTTTCTGCCATTTCAACGATTGTGCATGACGATTCATATTTATCAGTCAAGGCCTCTGTAATGTATTTATATAAATGTATATTTGCACCAATATAGCTCCATTTAGACTCATTTTATCACTCACCAGCGGCTGCTATGAATTCTTGTGAAAATAAAGTGTCGTAAAGCCTGCCAACCTTTGCCTCCTTCCCGTGAACCATGACCCAATGACTCAACATTTCGATGAGAATCTGGTCTATCCTCATTGTATTGTTATTGAATGACCTTTCCCACTGTACAAACTTTGATGAAGGTTGTTGCAAGGAATAATAAAAATTTTGCCAGTTCTTTATGAATACGGTATCCCTCACAAGAATTTTAACAATGTTTTGCAAATCCACAGTCGATTCACCTATATACAAACAATAGAAATACATTACTTTTTAAAAAATTTTCTTCATTCCATTCAGCACTGCATATTATTTATGAATGTAAATTGAGTTTTGCTAAAAATTACCACAATATTTGGCCTTTTTTGACGGTCCTGGAACTTGCTCATCTTTGGTAGCCATTTTTAGAAATCAGTTCACCACCACATTCACAAATCCACAAACGAATACTAATAACAGAAACCGTGCAATATGTTACAAAGAAAATGGCGACTGAAGTGGAAGACGTGGCGTGGAAGTAATGACGATGCAAAATCATTCACACAAGTAAAAGCCAATGCCCAAACCAAACGGTTGATTCTGTTTTCTGTTCAATGATATCATTTCAAGATTAGACAGACACTGGACCAGTACTATGTACATGTCTTCCTCAAACAGTTGATAAGATTGCAGAGAACAGTGATGGGACAAGTCATTGTTCAGCAATGAGATACAATTTTTATTACCATCCACTTATTTGTCATTTGTAGCAGATGGCCACACAAAATATTATTTGGCGTTGCGTTGCTAATTTCGGAAATCACTAATCATTTGGTTATGCAAAACAAAATGAGTACAGACAGACCACGACCGCAACTGAAATGTCCAAACTTTACGAAATTCATTAATAAGCATTTTAATCACATCAAGATCTTGCATATCACCTCCAGTAATTATGAATGATGATCCTTCTTCCGATCCTTTATGTACGCGTTTTGTAGCATGCAATTTGCTCAGATTCTTTAAATGTCTTGTTAAAATTGTTGGCATACGATTTGCGTTTACTTTTATTATCCTGATTCATGACTTGTGGACAAATAAAAGTACGCAGGTTGGTTCGTTTGTAATTCATGACGTGATACACTTGACGTACCCTTCTTCAGTTCTTTTGCTACCTTCTCGAAAAACTGTCAAAAGTGTCTGAAAACGACGATTGATTGATGGCTTTATTTCGTCATTCATCATCTCCAAACATGATCGTCATGTACTTTTCCCCCTCCTTGGGTATGAATGTTGTACTAAATGTTTTGTTATTAGCAACACACAAATTGTTGCTTTATTAGTTGACGTCCAACTGATGATGTTTGTTTTGTACGTGTGATTTTTCAGTGTGTGGCTTGTTTCATTTTCGTTATAGTACTGTATGTCGTCATCATGCAAATATGCGTATCAGTGTGAATAGGATAAATTCAAAAAAGAGGTAGCGGGGACAGCGTGACAAAACCCAAAAAACTTGCGTGAGGTATGACAAAGGCTTGGGACGAGGATTGACACGACCCGTGATGAAAGCGGTTAACGGCAGCCGACATGACAGTGGTTGGGGTCAAGAATGATGGAATTGACGATACGCGATAAAAAGAAATATTTATTGTACAAGACGCAGATGGCGTTACAGATTGAAATCTATACATTTCAGAAATGTATAGATTGCTTAAAAAACGAGAAAAGTAAGACACTCGGAAAAGGGACGTCTGAAGGGTTTTGCACAATAATTTTGGATACAAATACTACCTGAGGAATCTTTGTAGAATCGGCATTTGAAAGTTTAAAGTCATTTAAAATGTTGTAGATATAAAGGTTTTGGCTCCATAGTCATTTCGATGTAAAACGAGCCTTTAGCTTTACCAAAAAACCCAAAGTAACGTTCTTATTTTATAAACAATTTAACAACGGGAAGGAGAAAGGATCAGCCAAACCCACAATTACATAATCATTGAACTGTCTTTCCTGAGCTAATTTACAGTTTTCAATAATTTTGGGAGCATTCCAAATAATTTGCATGCTTAAAACGGAAAGAGTACATTTTATCAGAATTATTTACTTGTATTCAAGTTAAAAATATCAACCATTCAGTTTTCTATCCGATATTCTCTAGCTATAAATGAGGGAGAGAGATTCGTTCAGCCATTACTTGAAATCGGACAGGTGTGTAGATTAGAATAGAGGTGGGTATAGGGGATTTTCGGGTGTTATTTTGTAGATATTTTAACTTATCTTAATGGGGGAAGGGTAGCCCACTTTTCTTAAACTGCTTAAAAATTAAGGTGCCCGCTTTATTAACTTTTTAACAGTGAAATAATAT
>JAQIWQ010000473.1:0-16519 GCA_034695825.1 Folsomia inoculata
CTTCTCAGTCAGTTGTTCCTTAATTTTACAAGGTCATCAGTGAAACTGTGCACATACACAATCAAAATTGAATTAAGAGTTGAAAGTAAAGAATTTAATCTGTCTTTTATAAGAATTAAGAAGGTCTTCCCTGAGGTTGTGCTAGGCTAGAGCTAAGTAAATTATGAAAATATTCTTGTACTTATCAACATGACTTAATAAATCAATGAAATTGTGGATGCGGTTACAATAACAATAGTACGAATAGACGACGATACGAAGCAAATCAAAATAACTTGGAGGCTTCAAAATCATTTCAGTCTGACTTTCGCTGGGATTATCTTGCATTCTTCATGAAAAAATTCCAAATATTAGGGCACCAAAAACAGAACATACCACCACCGTTCAACTTGGAAATTTTATTTTTGATTTAAATGGTCTCTGACTATGGCTTTGTGTCATGCAGCGTCCAAGACATTTTCCTAGCTCCATTTTGACGCATAAATGTTAAAGATCAAATACCGTGAATGATGTTTAGTTTATAGAAAACGTAACTGACATGTCCTTTATAGCATGCTTAGTAGACTTTTAATAGATTTTCGAATAGATTTTACATCATTTCCATTATCAATTCATTCTTCATGGCATTGCATTTGCATACATATTCCTATCCTGTGTATACACATTCACGCGTAATAAACATAGCTCTGGTCCCCACCACCACCACCACCACCACGAGAATAGCCACCTGATCACCCCCTTGAGTTGTAGCCCACACAAATACTCTATCCTCTTGTTCATTCAACAAAACTACTAGATCCGGGATGGGATCTCGATTTTTTAATTTCCTCTTTCAGGTCATTTCATAATCCCATCACCGACCCACTAAATCTCTTTTTTAAAGATATTCCCATACTAAACATCACGAAAATGAACCTGTTAGACTCTGCCTTTGACCCAAGTTACACCCACCCTACAGCGTCTAGAAGTACGTCCTCTTCTACATCGACGTCCACATCCTCTGCTGCATCGGATACACTATCCATTGAATTTAATGAATTAGCCATATCATCATTTAGGTTGGATCAACAGGGATATAATTTGAAACTGGATTTTGCTAAAAAACTGGGTAAGAGATATTCAAATTGTCATTCATTTGTTCTGATATTCCTGCATTCATTCGTTTATTTGACTTTCTTAAAAGGATACACTGAATCCCAAGTGTTGATAGCCATGCAGAAATTGGGCCCTGAACCGAGTCAGAATGAATTGTTGAGCGAGTTGATTCTGCTGGATGCTGGTGCGAATAGTATTAGTGGGTGTGGCGTTGGTGGTGGAGGTGGTAGTGAAGAAGAAATGATTAAGGAGGAGAATAGGGAAATGTTGAGGCATGTCATTGTGGATGGATCCAATGTGGCCATGACGTAAGTTTGGAAAAAGAGTTTGTGACCTGGTTCGTAGTAATATCTGGCTTTGACTTCCAGGCACGGTGGCAACTCTCTCTTTTCGACGGCAGGGATTCAATCGTGTGTGGACTTTTTTCTCGAACGTGGTCATAAGGAGATTACAGTCTTTATACCGTCGTTTAGGAAAGAGTGTGAGAAGGGTAAGAAGTCATTGTTTCATTTTTCAGTACCGTTTTTATAAAACTACAGACGCCAGCCTGTTGACTTGCATGCAGAAATGTTTAAATATAATTTTTTGTGCGTTTTAGTGACGGACGCCAGCCTTTTGTTTGCTTTGGAGAAAGCGGGTCACCTCGTTTGGACGCCATCGCGGAGATCTGGCGCTCACGTGAAAAGGACCGTTTGTTACGATGACCGTTATATGCTGAAGCTGGCCGTTGAGAGTGAGGGGGTGGTCGTGAGCAATGACAATTACAGGGACTTGGTGGGAGAAAGTGCAGAGTTTAGAAAGGTCGTAGAGGAGAGGGTTCTCATGTACTCTTTCGTAGGAGGGAGGTGGGTTTTGGTGCTAATGTTTTTGTATGTGAGTGAAGTGAATTGAATGTTTCGTTTTCCTTTGAAGGTTCACTCCACCAGAGGATCCGTTAGGTAAGCCTTATAAAAGATTAATCAGATTATTGTTACTCATTTGTGAACTTGATATAGGACGCTGCGGCCCTAGCCTTGACCAATTTCTACTAAAATCAAAGTCTAAATCGGCCCCACCGTGTCCCTATGGCAGGAAATGTACATACGGTTCCAAGTGCAAGTACTACCATCCATTCCAACAAAAGTCTGTATCTGACACTCTTCGACTTAAGCAAGGTGAGTTTTTCAGTCATAAAATGGGGTTAATATCTAACGTCCTTTTGCACAATTGTAGCTGCCAATAAAACCCAAAGCATGCCCCTGGGACGCTCTATGAATGTAAGAAACTATTTTATTTTAACATTTCGTGGTAAATTATATGGTAAAATTGTTATTCATCCCCAGAATCAAGAGCCAACGCATCCACAATCCCTTACTCGAACAAGATCAGCGGTAGAACCCCGCGGTGGCCCCATCGCAGCCATCACAAGCCCAATAGTCCGACCCCATAGGAAACTAGAACGGCAATTGTCAATCAACCCATACGAACTGAACTACCTGCCAACATTTCCTGATAACCCGGGCTTGTCGGCCGTTTGGGGGCCGCAGCAGCAGCAACAGAATCCACCCTCTGACCCAGAGGCAGACTCTGGTAAACTCCGCAATCTACTATCGCAAATTTTTCCCCAAGCGCAAGTCAACCACGTTTTGGAACTTTATCCCGACTGTACCGAACCAAGTTTTATTTGCCAGGAAATTGTCAGGATTTTTAAGAAATGAGCTTTTTCATAAAGCGGAAGTTTTTTAATAGACCAAAAGTAACTGCAATGCAGTAATTTTATTGTGTTTTTGTATTACATTTTTTTGGAATTGTATGGCTCGAGTGATTTTGTACTTGTAAGAATAATCAGATTAAATTGAACAAGCGACTCAATTCCTTAAGAAGGCTCCGGCTACACAGGATATGATAAACAAGATCATCAAATCTAATACGCAAAGCCCAAGGAATATTTGCACCTGAAATAATTGTCATATCATTATTATTACGTCCTGTTGGTCAGTATAGCTCTCTACTAGACAGTGCATGGTTTTAATTATCTACCTCCTGGTCATTCTCATAGTCAACCTTTGCGGTAAAGTAGCAGGCAATCACGGAGATTAGCAGAATTACCATGAACTGTAATTAATTTTATCATTAAATTATTGTATTAAGTTATTCGTAAATTATAATTATTATCGTACGTACGGTATTCGCAAAGATGAGGAGTTTAGATGAATTCTAATCACAGAAAACAGTTAGCGCATGATTAAACGTTAATACTACCAAAATGCTACCTTCCCAGCGCAAAGGACGACGAGTAAAGATCCCAAAAACTGCAACCCTGCCCCAATGGCTACCGCTCCAGTGCAGAACACTTGAGAACAATAGAAAAATCAGTATCAATTCTATCCAAGACGAAAAAGGCCTTACGCTTAATATTCAACTGGGTCGTGAAGCTTGTGGTGCTGAAAACATTTGTAACGGCATCCAAGGCTCTGGTGGTGTCAGAGTACTTTTTCTCGTAGTGTTGATGGCAGAGGTAGGCCGAGTAGGCAGAAAGACCAAGGGAGACTACCTGTTGTGGACATTTTCAAAGTGATTTGTTAATTATGTTTGATGCAGTACGGCATACCAGTGCAAGAATGGTAGAAATTCGAAGACCAGTTTCTCCACAGCAGGCCATTTTTATTTATAATTTATACTTGTAAAAAAAGTATTACGATAAGTTGTGGTTTTTTGGTGGGAGAGAGGATGTGAACGGTTTGATAGTGAATGCAATGGTGGGTATAAAAGAAGCAGCCAGTACCAGAATATATACAACACACGCCTGCGTCAGAGTAATCAGATTTCCGTATAAAAAAACTACCTGTAGATGTGGACACGCCGTTTGCTTCTTCAATAAGGAAGGTAGGCATCTTCTTTGTTCTTTTTTAACCATGCAAAATACGAATCTTTGTTTTTAGTTTTCAATGCAATTTCCGCAATTCAATGCAATGCAATGCAATTCAATGCAATGCAATTAAAATGAAACTGCACAAATGAAAAAAAGCATTTATTTTTATACACAATAATTTCCACAATAAACAGCAACTTTTCTACGTTTTTTGTCCTTTTCTTGCACTCTTCCCCTTGATGTAGATTTTGTGGGGACTGATATTATTATATTAATTTATAATAATATAATGACTCCAAAATTATTTCAAGTCCAAAAGTGAATCCAGTTCTTTTTCTTCTTGTTTTGTAGATTTTACGACCTATATAGTCAACATTTAAAAGTAACTTTGTGCGAAAGTGTACTGCCTATTAAAAAAACTCACTTCAAAGCCCATGTTCAGCTCTTCGTTCAACTGTGTAGAGATAACGTTAATATTATATTTTAATACTATCTCTTATGCGTTAATACTATTTCTACACAGCCCATGTTCAGCTCTTCGTTCAATATAAATATAAATATATATTAACCTCTTTTTCGAGCTCTTCATCCTCCTCGTCAGTGTCGATGCTGTCCTGTTTCTTTGTCGCGGAATCTATAATATTACAGAATAAGTCATGAGACTCGTACAAAAATGATATAGAAATTCTACCCTCACCCGAACTGCCCTTTAGACTTTGATCCAGTAGGGTCACGCGATAGAAATAATTTCGCCAAAAGTTCTCCTCGCTAACGACTTTCTGCAAAAATGAGAAAATGGTAACTTTTAAAACAGAAACGGGCCAGTATAATTATTTCAATGATTTTAGCGTTTGTTAATTTCCTGTTTCCAAATTTTTCATTGTTAAATACGGGATTGGGTTCATTAACAAAACTAACGGGAACGAGTTCGTAGCGCATTTTTTCCAGATTTGGGTCCTCCTTTAGAATGGCCTTTGCAATGGGCAGCATCTCTTCAAAATTCCACTCAAAGGACACACCAGTTGGAGGTGACCGTACAAAGTTTCTTCGGTCCTAAAACAGTAAGAAAACGAAATGAAATACTAAAACATTAAAAGCTACTCAAGTATTAAATTTACCCCACTCAACCCAAGAATCTCCTGTAATACAAGAAGTATACTTGTTATATTTATTTATTATAATTTATTCTATTATAATAAACCCACCTCCTTCAACGCATCCTCTTTGACATGACCCACCCATGGACAAGCCGCAGAGCCGGAACCCAAACTGCTTTTTGCCTTTAAAAACAGATTTTGTTCTTTTTGGAATTCGTTCAGCAGATTCTAATAACGGTAACGGCAAATAATAAGAAAAAAATAAAAAACAAAAAGAGTGGTAAAGAATATATTAAAATTATTCTATACCGTTTCTTTTATTTTTTGCCCAGCCCCTTTGATGGTGGAGAAGAGACCTCCAAAAACTTGAGAACCCAAGTTTTTGGCCTTATCCAAATTAGCTCCAGTCGTTGTGGTCGTAGTGGTCGAGGTGGCGTTGGAATTTTTCAAAAGTTCAGCGTCCAGTTGGATCCGCTTTTTTAAAAGGAATCAAACCTTTATAAACCTAAACACCAAGCATTTGTATATACAACTGTACCTCCTTGTCAGAATCGGCCCCACCAGTAGCAGACGAAGCACTGGAATGCAGATCCGCCTCAACTTCTGTTGTAGGAGTGACTGCTACGGGTTCTACCGTCTCCGTTTTAGCCCCACCACCCAACCAACTTGGTAGGCTGGATCGAAGGTTCATTATTCTAAACAAATGAATGAAAAGAATGAATAAAGTATAGTCAAGATGTAAAAAGAATGTTAAACGCACCCTCCTGCAACAGCGGTGGGTGCAGCTGCAGCACCTTGACCTTGTCCTTCTGTGCTGGTGCTTCCACTTCGACTTTTAACATTTTCTTGTGTAGGACTTGTGGTATCTTCGGTGGGTGGTGTGGATGTGGTGTCTGCTTGACCTTTTGCTTTGACGGAGGTTATAAAATCCCCAAGTTGGTTGGAAAGACCTGATAACATGGTCAAGTCTTCGAGTGGATCCAATTTAGGTTGGGTTTCGAGACTGGTGGTGGGATTTTGGGTGGTGTTTTTGGTGGTGGTTGGTGAAATTGGATCGATATTATACTTTTTTGGGTGTATATAGATAGTGGTGAAAGTATTCGGTGGTGGTGGTGGTGGGAATGGGGGAATGTAGGGAAAGGAAAAAGAGAAAGCAAAGGTGGTATGGAATGAGTGTCTTTTGTTGTCGGTGGTGGTAGTTGTTAAGTTAATTGTGCATTGCTTTTAATTGGTTGGTGTATGTTGTTTGCTGTATCTGGTACAAACTGCTGTCAATGAATAAAAATATCATATGAGGGGTACAATATTTACCAACAAATAGTATCCAGTTGCAGGCATTGATTTGATGGGGGTACACAAGGTGGCAGGACGGCAGAATTTAATGGCTTAGGTAAATGGAATAGTTGTAGTTGCATGCAAAATGATTTATTCGCCGTGGATGACATCAATCAAGGGTAACACTACCATTTTTAGACATCCACACTGTTCCATTTCCTTTATTTTCCAATAATTAAAAATATAAAGCTAACATTTAAAAATAGAATTCTGTTTAAGCTCCATTTTGTCCCTTCTTAATGTACCCATTGACGCCCAGACGTTGCTCCATTTGAGCTTGAACTTGAGTTTGAACTTGATGGCCCCACCGGTTGTTGAATCAACACTGGTGGATTTGGAGTGTAGCCGTAGTTGTACAGCACTGCAAAAAAAGAACAAACGTCATAATTTTGCTTGTGTTTATTTTTTTAAATCCTTACCCCCATTCTGTTGCTGCTGGAAAAAGTCGCCAGCACCCAAGCCCAACAGTTCGTTCTGTAGCTCGTCATCATTGGCTCCATCGTCGCAGAACTGCGAAAAGGAAATGTACCCAAACTGCAATAGCTAGAAAATTAAAAAAGTCTTACAATTTGCTGTTCAAAATCCTGGAGTAAGGATGGGATAGAAGTCGAAGTATTGTTGGAGACAGGTGTTTCTGTTGTTATTGAGCCCTTTGAATGCTGGTGTATTGAATATAACTGGGATGGGTCGTTTGTTTTAGGGGTCGCCGTTGAGTTTGTAGAAAGGGTGTTGGGTTGGTTGTAGAAAAAGTCCTACGAATTATTAGAAAAAGTTGGATGAAAGTGAAAGTGCGTTCACTGCATTATTATGCATACCTGCTGAAGCTGCATCTCCCTTTGCTGTCTCTGTTGATCTTCAAAAGACTGCAAAAATGACCAAAGGTCAGAGAGAATGAAAAACAGTGAGGAAAAATGCTTACGTAGAAATCCGACTCCTGATAATCCCCTTGAATCTTGACCATGTTTGCCAAATTGCCGGCTAGTTGGACCTGATGAGAAAATTAAAGTTTAAAGAGATTTGAAGTAATAATTTGGTTTGTGGAATTCACTTCTTCAAGCCCAAACTGCATCCCACCAGCGAAGCCCGCAGCCCCATTATTCCCACCACTGGAATAGTAATCCACCCAAGGACTCATGGGCGGCACCTGACTATCATGAAGGTCCACCTCCGACTCGTTCATTGTTAAAATTGGAGAGAGTCTGCCACATGATGATGCATTTGAGGATGCTCGTGGGCGAAAGTCTGATAGTGGGGACAGCTGGAAGGTTGTCGTCCCCGAAGGTGGTGCCAACGCCTGTGTAGTTAAAACGTTAGCTAACAATTGTTGACCTTAATGGAAGCAAACCTCTGAAGAAATGTCGACAGGGAAAAGATCCAATCCTTCTCCAAGGGAGCTGCATGGACTGGGCGTGTCGTGAGAAAGTAGAGTCGTCCCGTTCCGCATGGCTTCAATCTTTTTACGTATCCTCCCACGTTTCTTTTCGTATTTTGAAGTTTCCATTGAAGTAGCACGTCGACGAGCAGCTTTCCCTACGCAATAGGGAAAATAGTTTTAGAATCTGTGCAAAGCAATTTCAAAAAGTTTATAAACATCATACCGGGTTTCGCATCCGGGTTTAGCATCCACCATGAGGATTTTCCAGTACCTTCATTTTGGACACGAACAAAGCGATTGTGTAGCGATAGGTTGTGGCGGATAGAGTTCTGAAAATTGAGACATGATCTTTAAAAAAAAGGACGTGGTTGAACATTCCACCACCGCATAGTATGTAATTGTGTGCGACGCTATGTGACGCGGTTTGTTTTGCCAAACCAAGTGATGAAACTGCATTTAGTATGAATTTGACAGTGGATTAAAACATTAAAAGTGTCTCATTAATTATCCATTGGACCCTGGTGGAATGTTGATGAGCCGAACTACCATCAATCATCCAAATTCACAAAGAGGAACACGAGCGAGCGACTTTTCTGTGTCTGCTCTGAGGCTTTTCTTGCTTTTACCATTGGAGACGCTATGTCTACATCTAATCGTAAGAGTACAGAATTCACGTGGAGAAAGCTAGCTCGAATGTTACAATGAATGAGCCAACGATTTTTTACCACTTTACGAACTTAGGAAACTTTCCTTCCATTTCAATCAAGATGAGTTTCCAGACAAATGGCACAAAAGTGGTGGTACTGATTTTTTGAATGTGATTGATGCGGCTCTGACTGTCTGAATGGGTGTAGGCAGATGGATTATGGAAGAGTCGTAGAAAAGGGTAGAGCAAAAAAGCAGATGGAGTATTTGAACCTCCACTTCAAGGACTTTCCCTGAATCTAAAGGGATCCCAAATCTAATTCCTCGAATAATGCAATCAACTAAATGCTCCATCACTTGAAATTAAACAAGACTTTTGCAAACTTTGACAATAAAATCAAATAAAAAGGTGGATAAATCTTGATGATTTGATTAGTCTTTATCTTCATAGAAGGGAGAAGTAGGGGGGGTCCCATCCTCTTAATCGACCTTGCATACATATTATCAGAAGCAGTCTCCACACATTTCCAACAGCTTTGTAACATTCTGCGACGTCATTCGAATCTCTTCTGTTAAAAGCAATCCTTTGTCCGACTGCTGCATAATAACAAACCAATCCAACCACAGACTGCAACAACACACGAGGTCACTAACATCATGTCGTAATACCAGAGACAACTATGGCCAATGATGATGAAAACTAGTAAAACTGCAAGAATCAGCCGGCGGAAACGGGTTTCTATTTTTCATGTAACAGACAGAGATTTTAAACGTCTCGGAGCTTTTAATGCAAGAGACAATTGGATTTTTCATATTTTATGACTCGGAACAAGCGTTTATTTTTCAATGTTTAAAGGCATTTCGTACAACGAACTTTTTTAAATTGAAACCTATGCGAAAAAAGGGTTTTAACGAGTGTAATGCTCTGTCGTTAAAATTGGAGTGTATAGAGAAATAAGTACATTCTGTCTAGTGTCTAGACGTTACATATTGGAATTGAAGGTGAATGTGCGTGTAACAACGTGTGACTGTGAATATGAATGTACATTGAGAGACGAGAATAGGTGGCCTTCATACAATATCCATCAAGCGAAAGTGAATAGCAGTGAATGGAATGTGCGTCTCAAGGTGCCTCTTCCTTCAGAAGAAGGACTACTATGTGTCCTTGAATAGTCTCATTCTTTCCATGCCCAAAGTATGAAGGATGTAATGATGAATGATAAGAAAACCAAGAAGACTGACCTTCCACCCCGCGGATGAATTAGAGTCCCCCTTGTCCTTAAAGTATGGAACATTTGAGACCATCCAATCATAAATCTGAGACAGTGTCAATCTCTTTTCCGGACTAGAAGAAATCGCTTGAGTTATCAAATCCGCATAGCTTAAATTTCCCCAAGCATTGCGACGACTGGTTGACTTTTTCTGTTGGAGTAGACCGCTCCCCGTAATGCTCCCACCACCACCACCACTCGCACCACCATGATCAGATGAAAAGCCTAATGGCGAATGGTCACATGGTTGTCCAGCAAAGGTGGAGTGATTCTGGGTGGGGTTAATTTCTTCGATGGCAGGCTTGCAAGGCCATGTATTTGAACGGGCACGGGTTTGCGGTTCAAAATTGAGTAGTTCGGATGACTGACCAGTAGTGGTTGCAGTACCGCTGACACCAGTACCAACGCTAACGCTGTTGAGATAGCGGTTGTAATCCATTTTATTTTGTGCTAGTTGGTGTCGGTGAAGAAGGAGCACGATTGGAGTGGAATAGTGGTCCAAGGACAAGGTATATTATTGGCAAAAGTATATTCGCAACAAGTGGGTTCCTTCCAGAAACAGCACCGTGTATTATTATACGCAGTGGTGATGGTGTGGATGGTAGTTCTAGTGTTCTGCCAACTTTGGGTGGATGGATGTTGGATGTTCTCAATCGCTCTGTCGGGGGCACTCGTCAATTTTCGATGGATGATGATAGTTTTTAGGTAGAACTGTAGTAAAATTGGTGGGTTGATGTCGGTGTATGGATGGTTATGTTACACGGGCGGCAGTGGTGGGTGTGCCACTGGGTCAGTCCAATCACGTGACGCGAAGCTGACAATGTTCTTGAAGGTTAAACGTGTGTGCTTTTTGAGACTGTGGCAGAGTACAAAGTAGTATAGTAGTGAGTGAGTGGTGGTTGGTTTCGTTTGTTTAATGCGAATGTCGAATGGATGTTTGTTGAATGCTCTCATGTGCAATTCAGATGAGGTGCAGAAAATGATAATGGTGGGGGTCTTGGGATCTCTTTTTGAAAAAAAGTTTGCTCTTTAAGATTTTGTCTCAAAAACCCGTCTCACTTTACCAAAGCTTTACTGAAACTACGCTGCTCCCCAATAACCAGCCAGAACCGGTTCTGTCCTTGGCTTGTGGCCTCGTTGTTCAGGACTGAGCACAGTACAAGCAAGCAAGCAATCCAATTCCAATCTAGTCGCTGTGCTCTGCTGTGGCCGTGTGTTTGGCTAAAGTAGATTCGAGTTTGTGTGGTTCTATCTATGTGCTGTGCCGTATGCAAGGTCTTTGCAAACTTTACCACTACTGACTGCCACTGCTTGGATGGCTATGGCTCCGCTAACTCAATGCAATGTTGGTAAATACAAAAAACAGAACTTTGGACTGTGAAACACGAAGCCATGCTCATGAGATGTAGATAGATTCAAGCCTTCCTTGCTTGCACTGAACGAGTTTGAGTGAACGAGTTCTGCTCATGCTGGTGAATCTTGTCTGGTAATGGTAAAACGCTACCAAAAGTAGTGCTATGGACCGCCTTCTCTCGATTCGCTGCCTGCCACATTTACTTACGTCACACAATTTTTGGCTTTTCGATATTAAAACGCTGACTGTGGTAATGCCAATGCCATTGCTGGACTTTTATTATTAAAACATTCATGCTTCTCAGTGTTAATATGGCAAGTGGAAGGGGTTTCCTGAATATTTCTGGAGGAGCGCTCATTTGCATAAACCAGTGGTGGTGGTGATAGCGTCAGTTTCGAAATATTAGCTGAACGGTTCATGACGATGCGGGATGGTTGCGAAAGGATTCGGGGGGTCGACTCGGCAGCAACTAGAAGAAGGGTATAAGACAAGTCAGATTAATGAATTACAGATTTGATGAACAAGAAAGTAGAAGAACCTGCTTTAACGTTGAGTAGAATGTCCATCGCTCTTACAGGGCAATGGACATTGCCTGGCATGTGGAGCAGTTTGACGCGTCACGTAGAGGTCTGTGAAATATCCAGATTGAGTCATCAAAAAATGGTGGATCAAAAGAAAAGTACAAGTTTACCTGTGGTTCATGAACATGTCGTGGAGTTCGATATAGCCTTTTCCAACTTTTTCAGGGTCAAGGAGTAAGTGTTCCTTTGTGCAGAGCCATTCGATGTATTATTAATAGTATAGTTGAGTGGTCAATGGCTTTTTATTTCCATACTGTTTACTGCGTAGTTTCAAAGTAGTTAAGTTAGCAGAAATCTTATTAAATCATGTCCTGTATGGAAATATGATCCAATCTACATCATTTAAATGTTCACCATGCTGAAATATGAAAACTGTTTGTTATGCGTTTGCTTCTGGTCTAATAAAGAATGGAAACATGCCTGAGTGAGAGTATGTGTCAAATCACAGACATAATCCAAGTCGATGGGTTTCTTATTAAATTCACCAACTCCAGTAAAGATAAAGATAACAGAATGTGCGTGTCCTTGATCCATGTGATTTGGTTTCAGCATAGCAGCAGCATCGAAGCGCTTCTCTGATGAGCAGAACACTTTTTAGCATCAAACAATAAAACCATACAAATGCATTTGCATACCAAAAACAAGCTATGGCAGAGCTTCTCTTCCTCAGACTGGCCCACGAACTCAGAAATATGACGCTCCGCTGAGAAATATGCGGGGTCAGATTATTTTCGAGTCATTCTGTGGGTTCATGGAACCTCACCCCAGAAGCACCTAAATTATATAAATCACACTAAATCAACTTCGTATTTAAATAGACGTGATTAAGTTAAATGTACCGTGTTTGATAAGGATTCGGATGCAGTTGACGTTGAACTGAACACCAAATATTTATAATATTCAGCAAATGATCAAATGTTAACAGGATATCTGCACGTTTCTATTGCGTGTCACCTTTATGCGTACGTAAAGCCATGAAGAAGATATATAAAGGTTTCAATGATAACATCCACATTGTTCCGTATTGCAGTATTCATGAAGTATCTGTGTTCCGATCTGCCCGATTTCGAATGGATAAACAATGAAGTATTGAATCTCTATAAAAGATATAATAATCGGATGTATATCTATTTCAATTACCTTCGTTTATGAGTGGAACGAGGCAAACAATTAATGGACTTCCGTCAACGACCAACACCAACTATGTTTAACATGTAATTTATTTAACTTTCGATATATTTAATACATATTTTAATATAGTGTAAAATATTACCACTACATATACTTGGGTCACCTCACCACCTTCGACTAATAGCATTGACTATTGACAAAAGTTTGAAAGGAAATTCCCATTCTTGTATCTAAAATTTGGAATTCATTTGGTTAATCAAATTGGAGAGTAACTCGTCATGTAAACATACATGTGCCCAGGAACCGGACCAGGTGGGGCAGATCCCGGACAGTGTTTGGATCCCCTTAGGAACTTCTTAGGATCTTGTTCTTCGCTCACGGAGTGTGCCATTGGTAGAGAAGAAACCGGAACTCTAAATAAAGCACTAAAAAATTGTTCGAATTCTCTCAATCATTATGCTGCTGCTTACCCAACGATGATGATGCGAAGGCCGAAGGACCGTGGCCTCTAATGTGTCTGGCTGGCTCATTCATTGTCACAATAAAATTTTGGTGGTGGTCCGGGGAGGGCATTCTCCGACGACCTGCCATTTTGGATATTTTAAATACTGCTTAATATTTACAATATCTTATAGTCTTACGGACCTTCAATGAATCTCCCTTATTTGGGTTTCCTTCACATTTTATCAAGTCACGTCTCTGGTCAGTTGGTCCGCTAAATGGAATAAAAGTTGATTTACGAATTCGTATAGAAAATGTACTGTTTTTTTTACCTGTTTTTACCATTCTTCTTCTTGACTGTGTTTAAATAGTCTGCAGGCAACTTTTCAAGTACCTCGTTTCATTTATTTTGCACTACACATTTTTCACCTTCCCCTTTTGAAGTGTATTTTTTACTTCACTCCAGTCCAGTCAGTCTGATCCAACCGCTTCATTCAGTCTCCAACTAAAACTCCTCCAACTTTGACTGCTTTACACTTATTGGACCCCCTCTTCTAATAAACTTAATTTTCTCCACCCACCAACCAACCATGGATGGACAAGACCCTGACGAAGGTAAACGTTAAACTCTCTCTGACCTCTGTACCTTTGTATTTTAATTTAATGTCTCTTCAGATCCGACCATAACTCGGACAGGGATAACACTTAAACGGCTCAATTTTGGCCCTTCATTCGGGGTCGCACCCACCTCGTCTACTACTGCCACCACTCCAACAACTGCACCAATCACTTATTCACCCCTGTCCTCACCCCTTTCCGATTTCAGCTCACAACTCACAATTAAAGCACAACCGTGAGTTGGTATTTTAAATTGTTTATTTCAAGGAATGATACTTTCGGACGGATAGATTTATTGAAAAAGAAATTTAATTCTCCAGGGGATTTACTCTTGATGTTGGCTTTGGTGGTGGGGCTGGATCTGCGTCTGGTGGTGTTAAAGGGACTGAAGGTAGAAAAGGAATGTGTTTGACACCAACGAGGGCTGCAGCAACGGCGACATTGTAAGGAAAATAGAAAACGTTAAATGGGGTTAAAAATGATGGTATTGACTATTTCAGGGACCAGTTTAAGGCGACGTCAGGGTTGGAGAGTTCGGGAAAGTTACAAATCTCGCCAGAACTGACGTTTGATTTTACGTCCGAAGATTTGGAAGACTTGGGAGAAATTGGGCGTGGGGCTTATGGCACTGTCAATAAAAGTGAGTTTTACTCTTTTTATTTATTTGATGTTTAACAAAAGTGGTTGGAGCTGTTTTTTTATGTTGATGTTGATAATTGCAGTGTTGCATACAAAATCTTCGACCCCATTAGCCGTTAAGCGTATTAGGTGCACAGTGGACGAAAGGTAGAAAATGTCCTGAAATGATTGTTTACTACTTACTGCTTCTGAATTTCATTGTGAATGTAAAGGGAGCAAAAAAAGCTGATGATGGACTTGGAAGTAGTTATGAAGTCCAATGCATGTCCGTACATTGTGGGGTTTTACGGTGCCATCTTTAAGGAGGGAGATTGTTGGATTTGTATGGAACTCATGGACGCTAGTTTGGACCAGTTTTACAAGTATGGTTTGTCATTAAGTACCCATTCGTGTTTTAGACTCCAAAAAGTTACAAATTAATTTGTTATTCATAGATTTGTCTATCGAAAGATGAAGCAGAGGGTGCCCGAGAATAGTAAAATGATTTTAGAGTTATAAAATTGATTATGAGAGTAATTTGTGCAAGTGTACGTTTAGTAATTGGAAAAATCGCACTCTCATTGGTTCACGCTCTAAACTATCTGCATGCCCAGCTTCGGATAATTCATCGCGACATTAAACCCTCAAATATTTTGGTGAGGAGCCTTTTGTAATAAATGCTTGTATCGTTTAATCAAAATTTTCCAATTAACACAGATGGACAGACAGGGCAACATTAAACTCTGTGATTTTGGCATCTCTGGACAGTTGGTTGACTCGATTGCTCAGAGTAGGGATGCAGGTAATTTCAGTAATTTCTACTCATTTTTTGATATTCTTATATACAGACTAACAATTGTGACTTGTTTTGCAGGATGTAGGCCTTACATGGCGGTATGACTTTTTATCTGAACTTCTTTGTCAGTTGTATTTACGAGTTTTGTTCCCACAGCCGGAACGCATTGACCCGTCCTCTAAGGTAAGTCTAATTAATTGGGTTGTCTTTCATTGCCTTACCTTAATTAAAATCGCTTTGCTTTTGTGTAACCACATTTAATTTGTGATAATGTCCTGATATATATGATATGTCTAGAGGGGTTATGATATCCGCTCAGATGTTTGGTCCCTTGGGATCACCCTCTACGAGATTTCCACGGGTGAGTCGTTGGACAGGCTACTTTTGAGCAATATAAAATAAGGTGCATATTTATTTGCAGGCACCTTTCCGTACCCAAAGTGGAACTCAATTTTTGAGCAGTTATGCCAGGTCGTACAGGGTGATCCACCGCAGTTGAGCAAACTTATGAACGGTGGAATGGTCTTTTCCTCCGAATTTGTCTCCTTTGTCAACACTTGGTAAGCATCATCTTGTTAATTCAATTCGACCCTTTTGAAAACTTACCATGTCGATGTTTCAGTTTAATAAAAGACGAACTGCAACGCCCAAAGTACAGCCGATTGCTTCAACACGCATTCCTCATACGGTCCGCAAAGGAACAAGTCAACGTCAAGGAATATTTTTCCACAGTTTTCGAGGCCATGGGACCTTTTCTCCAGCAGCGATTAGAAGACTTTGATATAATACTTGATTAGATAATTTATTATTTAATTAATAAAAATATAATTGACAATTATAATAAAATTATAAATTTATATAAATTTATTAAATTGAGTGACAGTATCAGGGAAATCATGTTTATTTTTACTGGGGAAAATTCATTTCGGATCGTATTAGGTAGTAGGTAAATAATAAAATTATTGATAATTAACGTGAAGGAAATAAGGAATCTATGTTCCTATGCATTATCATTACGCATTATTAGGATGAAAAATATTGGTGCTGCTTCCGCTGACCTCAAGTCCAACTTCTATGCAATTTTTATTTATCACATTCATTCATTGCTTCCTGCAAAGAAAGACATGAATTTCGGAAATTGGATTCTTTGGTGGATATATTATAAATTGTAATATAGGTCAGACGTTCAAAGATAAAGATGCAGTTGATTATCATTTCAAATGCATAATTCAACGTTTTCATTTATTGATGGGCTACGCAAAGTATGAAGGAATACGTTACGTCTTCTTTCAATGAAAACGAAACGCAAAC
>JAQIWQ010000474.1:0-16491 GCA_034695825.1 Folsomia inoculata
GCTTATTTGAATCGATTTTAAGGTCAATTCTTGACCCTTTTGGGGAAACGTGAGACTGGGAGTTAGGTGGGAAGGTGTTGGTGCAAGGGAATAATTTAGAAGAAAAAGGTGGCTGTGGGATTATTTACAAGCAGGAGTTTGACAGGAAGTGGTCTTATTATTTACAAGACGGCGTTGGGGAATTATTTGCAAGACAGGGGTGGTGACTAATTTACAAAAAGGTAGTGGTGGACTAATTTACATGGTGGTGCATTTGTTTACACAAGAGTAATATCAACTATTTAAAAAATAAATTTACTAGTTTTACTAGTTAGAGTATTTGGTGTTTGAAGCCATTGTTTAGTTTACCATGGTTGGATTGAGACTGGAAATGATATAACAATAAACTATTGAAGCAGACATTAAGTAGGTTTTGATTAGATAATTTTGTTTAATTTCTGTATATTTCTTTAACAGTACAAGTCTAATTTGTCCGGGAATTTGAACACACATTATTACATATTAGGAAAATTGTGAATATTCATTAACAATGAATCATTATAAATAGTCCATTGTAAGATGTTTAGCACTTTGGGCAAGATTTGTACAAGTCTTGAAATTATCTGTTGCATAATGGGGATGACCAGCAGGGAGTATATAGTTGGTAGTCTCGAATGATGTGGCTAACTTATCAGGAGCAGGAAGTAGAGAATGAATGGCTGAAGATTGTTCTTGTTCTTCAGAATTCTCTGGTTGTGGAAGCAGTTGACCTCGAATCATTGGCTTTTGTGGCCCCTCTTTTCCTCCGATTTGGGTTATCATGTCGTTTGATGTGTTTGTTGAGATGGTTTGTCTGTTTAAACATTTGTCCGTACAGGTGACAAAAGTACCTTCGTTTATCTTCACGAATATCTTCAATATGACGTTTCAGCTTGTTTTTGTCTAAGGTTATCAAACAGATTATGAACAGAAATGAAGATTAAGATGACTTATAATAATTGAAGATGCTTACCAGTTACAACCATGGTACATAAATGACACTGAACAGCCAATTCATTGATTCCACTTTCTCCATGATCTCTTTTGGAATGTTTTACAAGTCCACATTTATTTAGGAACGACTTTTCGCACTTGTCACATTGGAAAGTCTCTCTTGGGGAATCCGGATGCATCAAGCTGGAATAACAGGCAAAAGCGGAATAAGTATAATTCATAATTAGCTGAATTGAAAAAGATCGGGGTGTACCTTAAATGAGAATTCAGCATCGCCAAAGATTTTGAGGTGTGTCCGCAGTGGAAACAGAGAAATGGCCTTGGTATCGGTTCGGATCTTGGTTTCGGTTGGGGCCTTGGTATCGATTGGGACCTTGGTATAGGTTGGGATCTTGGTTTCGATTGGGGCCTTGGTATCGATGGGGACCTTGGTATCGGTTGTCATTACCTCCACCTCTGTTGCTATTGCCTCCACGCCTGTTGGTATTGCCTGCACCTCTGTTACTATTGCCTCCACCTCTGTTGCTGCTGGCTCGTTGACGTCGGCCTTGTGACCGAGGCCGACGTTGGACGACCTCCCTTTCGTGGATATGGATGGTGACCATGGTCCTGGCCGAATTAGTCACCACTACTTTCTTGTAAATAATAAGACCGCATTCATGTAAATAACACTCCTGCTTGTAAATAAGTCCACAGCCACCTTCTTGTAAATATGACCCCTTCCTGTAAATAAAGACATTTTTGAAAACAAATGCACCACCACAATGTAAATTAGTCCACCACTACCTTTTTGTAAATTAGTCACCACCACCTTGCTGTAAATAATTTCCCAACACCGTCTTGTAAATAATAAGACCACTTCCTGTGAAACTCCTGATTGTAAATAATCCCCCAACCACCTTGTATATTATTCACCACCAACGTCTTGTAAATATGTCCCCTTCCTGTACATAAAGACACATTTTTGTAAACAAATGCACCACCACCATGTAAATTAGTCCACCACTACCTTTTTGTAAATTAGTCACCACCCCCGTCTTGAAAATAATTCCCCAAGACGTCAGGAAATTAGTCACCGGCACCACCACGTACTTTTATTCCCCGCAGAATGTGGGAGAATGCACTTTCCAACAACAGGGGAGGAACTTACCCATTTCTATGGGTCGGGTCTATATGCTCCATGCTGTATAAGCATGGAGAAATAGAACCAATAATTGAACAAAATGTCAAACGCTGCTACCCCCGGTCAAGCTAAACAACTGTATCAAGAGCCAAAAACTAAACTATGTGAAAAAATTTGTCTGAATGTATCAACTTTTGGAAGTGTGGCAGAATCTATTGGTCGTGGAAAGGAGCAGGTATTAAAAAAAAATAGGTCGTACGTGTATAGTAATTTAATTTCTTGGGTCGTACATCGTAGGTTGTAGGTTGTGGGTGAACTTTAATTAAGAATTAATTGCCATTTAAATGATTCCTTCCTTTTAAACAGCATCAACCTCTTACTCAGGCCATCAACAATTTTGTGGCAACCGAGAAACATATTGAAGAATCTCATGAGGTTTGTTCCAAATGTGTATGTACTGTATTGTTTATGTTGTAGTCGTCTTTAAGTAATTTCATTAAGGTAAAGGTTATAAGACTATATTTATTTATTGTTTATACAGAATTTGAAGAAACTAGCAGTTTTGAATCTACATCTGACCTATCAGTATGACGCCATCAATAAATTCGCACAACAGCTTGATCAGCTAAAAGAAGTCAGCCAGTCTATGAGAAGATGACCAGATCATTATAATGTTCCTGACCCGGATGAAGATTATGGATTAAATTAAGTACAGCCATCTTTTCTATTTATTTATACAGATTATTCTAGTGAAAGTAATGTTTGGGGTCGGATCATTTAGTCCGTGTTTTTCTATTTCTGCGTAAAAGTTAGTTTGACGCTTTTTCAATAATTTCCAAGAAATGATAAGACAGAAGTAATAGCTCAGAAATGACAGAATAAATCGCATACAATACAAAATAACACACATTCCACAGATTTATATCATCGAACATTTTTCATGCACACAAATCATGTCAAATGAAGGCGCAGAAATTAATTTGATACTTGCTCTCAGAAACTTTAAAATGACCCCATCAATATTTTATAACTTTTTTATAATAATGAATAGTAAAAATCATAAAAAGGAGAGAAGGAGAGAACGTTGAATGACATCAGAAATATGACATAATTCCCCAACGTTCAAGCTGTTTCGAATCCTCCTTGTTGAGTCTTTCATAAGAACAGGTTTTTTTGTATGAAGGCATCGTTCTCCACTTTCTCTTTATACGTGCTGAGGTTGTCCAATCGTAGCTATTGTACGAGTAGGACTTTCTCACAAATAGGGAAAGTGTTCGGATAGAAGAGTGGGAGATGGCATGTCCGTTTGGGGAGAGATTTATTTAATACATCATCCCCCACAATACAGTTCTCAATGATTATGGGTTTTCTATCAGAGAATGATTCCGAATACTCGCAGAGGTAAATGGCAGAAATGTAATCCTCCCATCCTATTCTGAATCAGAGAGAAAGCACTGATGCCTGAAACATATAAGAATTACAGAATTTGAGGCAGATTAAGAAATGAAATGAGATTTATCGCACTTGTATCAAGTCTTAATCGATATGAAGTTGTATAATGTCAATGTTAATGTATTATAACTTTATTTGGACTTTTTCATACCCAACTAAAGCGTCCTCAATCATCTTCCGTTTCTAATTTTTCCTTTGGTTTCCTGCTTAACGTTGATCTTATATTACAATGCTCTCGAATTGGAGATTTTTCGGAACATAATCATTAACATGGTCAATTGCAGAGTCCAGTGTGCGGAAGAGGACTGCGTCGAAAAAAAAGTGTCAAAGTAATCTTGCTTGATACTTCTTAGACTATATAAAATAATAATCACAATTTTTCTGAAAAAAATAAGGACCTTGCTCCGTCTATTTTTTATAAAGTCTAAGCGTAACTTGGTCAATCATTTTGAGAAGTGTTGTTTTATTGTGGCGTTAAAAACGATACTTATTATACTGTAGTCATGCAACTACATGGTATGCCTGCTTCCAATTTGATTGATACGAATGAGCTTATTATAATGTTGACAAGATAGCCGAATTATTGACAAACACAACCAAGCACTGTACGAGTAAGGTTTAAATCAAAATGCCAGATAATCCAAACGATTCAGAACAGGACCCACCTGACTCTTCAGAACCTCAACAACCTATCAACAATGAAACGGAAAATCCAAACGATACGCAACAGGAGGACCCTCCTGCATCTACAGAATCTCAACAACCTATCAACAATGAAATGGTACCTGCTACTGAACCATCGTCGGTGGATGTGGTGATATCTTCAGAAGCCGAACAAAACGAACCTTCACCTCCAGCAGTACAAGTTTCTGAGTCTGTGGTCCAAAAAGCGGAATCCCAGGCGGAAGTTGAATCACCACCACTTCCTTCTGCACAGCCATCGGAAGCCATGCACGTTTCTGAGTCCGTAGTCCAAAAAGCGGAATCCCAGGCAGAAGTTGAGTCAGCACCACTTCCTTCTGCCCAGCCATCGGAAACTTCAGAAAGGCAGGTTAAAGTTGTCATTAGCGAGAAAGTTACAGAGTTTCCTGCTCAAGAACTGGAGACTTGGGTCACTGGACCTCAGCCGGGTGGTAAATTTCAATAAAAACGAACATAAGCTTCTTTCGATTTCTTTTTGGTGATAAAATTAATTCGTGTTAGGATCAATGATGTACGAAGATCGCAAATGGACGCTGGATTCAAATCCCGAAGTCAGTGAATGGAAGACTCAGTCATCATGGGCTTCATCGACTGCTGCTGCTTCGGGAACAGCTATGGAAGGTAATGTTCAAATTGGCTTAGCGAAAGACAGTACTGTCCTTCACTTTGTAAATACAAATATAATTTACTAAATTCATAAAAAATAGGTCCAATGGATGGTCCGTCGCAGTTATCCGGACTTCCGTCAGGTGTGACAAGTTAAACTTAACCTTTAAATTTCGTAAAAGACGTTTTTGATGAAGGATTGTCTACAGATGGCTCCAGGGCGTATGAAAATGAACAGTGGATGCTCGAAATTGATCCCAATAGACTTGATCCAAATGGGATTGCCCAAAAAGGAACAATTACTACAACTTCAGGTCAATCAGGTCAGAAATTTATAGTTTAGCACTTAAGTTTTTAGCCCGAGCCAGGGCTTATGTGATCACCATGTCCGTCTGTCTGTCTGTCTGTCTGAGGGCACGATAACTCAAGAACGCGTTATCGTATCGAGTTGAAATTTTGCACACATGTACTAGGTACAAAGTTAGGAATCAAGTTCGAAGATGATCCAAATCGGTCCATAGGGGGACCGGTGGGGGTCAATGGTACCCCCACTGAGTTTGTTCCGCACCAAAAAAAAGTCATTAAAAACTTGTTTCTTTCCTGTTTTCTCTGCAATTGTCCACCGAATAAAAAAGACACTTTTTGCCCCGTCTATTCTGCACCAAAAAATGTCATGCAAAATTTTGTTTTTCGAGTTCGACAAGAATATGCGCTGGCGAGGGCTATATTGAGTTCTGCATTGCAGGTTATTAAAAAATATGTTTGGTGAGTTATCGTTTATTGTTTACAGATGGCTCCATGGCGTATGAGGATGAGAAGTGGAGGCTTGAAAAAGATCCAAATCGGGTTCCAGGTGATAATTTATCTATAACTTAAATTTCGTTAATTTTCGGCAGTTTGTTATGTTGTAGAGTTAAAACCATTGCCTTGTTTTTGGTAGCATCAGGGTCCTAATCAAACGCACCAAGTTGGTTAAGGGATACCATGTTAGCCCTTAGTGCGTTTGTTTTGGACCTTGGGCTTGGGTAGCATTATAACAGCAATAACTAAAATTTGTTATTGGTTTAGAAGATTTGCATTAAAAAAATATGCAAAAAAAGTTCGACAATTTCTCTGGAAGACCGTTTCAATTGAAAACCTGTCAGAATTTTTGTGCATGCTTCTTTTGAAGGAACGATAGTCGAATTTATGCATGGAAGATAATGTTTCCTTGGCCGAATACATAAGAATTTTTGTGCAAATTTTGTGTGACAAAATTAGATGTTGCTTGGCAGAAATGGAAAAGGGAGACAGTTTTATTTTTATTCGGGGCTCCTCATGATTTCACTGAAATACTCCACCCCTCGACACAAAACACGAAGATAGTTGATAGTTAGTTATTGAATTGATAGTTAGTTATTGAATTGGTGAATCGACAAAAATAGGTGGCGCTATGGATCAGCAGACGGGACAAGACGGTCCGCAGCCATCAGCGCATAGATTAGATTAATGCTTAGATTTCGTAATTTTTTATGTTTGTTGTTTCTAGATGGGCAAGCAGAAGATGCAAATAGCGTTCCTGCGTTATCGGCACCTCCTTCTGGTTTTATTTGTAGTTTAACACATAAAATTCATAAACAAATTCTTGACAGTTCTTTGTTTACAGAACGTGGCTCATCGGCATACGAAGATCAACAGTGGGGATTAGAAAAAAATCCGGATGGCGTCTCTGGAAAATCAGGTCACATTTGTAGTTTAAATTTAACACTTAGGTTTAGTAGAAGCCATTTTTGAAGTTGACTGTTTCTAGGTGGGCAAGCTGCAGTATCAGCACTTCGTTCAGGTTTCCATTATGGCTTAACGCATAAATTGTTTAACAACGATTTTGACAGTTTGTTGTTTACAGATGGCTCAATGGCATATGAAGATCAAAAGTGGGGACTAGAAACAGATCCCAATCGTGTCCCGGACAAACCAGGTCATATATTTGTAATTTTTTTAGGTTCTGTAGAAGCAATTTTTGAAGTTTGTTGTTTGTAGATGGACAAGCAAAAGATGCAAAAAGCGCTCCTGCATTATCAACACTTCCTTCAGGTTTAATTTATAGCTGAACACAAAATTTTCTAAGAACCAATTTTTAATAGTTTGCTGTTTACAGATGGCTCAATGGCATACGAAAATCAAGCGTGGGCGCTTGAAAAAGATCCAAATCGTATCTCTGAAAAATCTCCTGCAATTGGCTTTTTTGAATACTCGCTTAAGGATTGCAAGACGAATCCTGTTCAAACCCAAACAGATGCTGATGGGAATCCATTTGAGAATGAAAAAGGTAGCCAACGAAAAATCCCGTGAAAGATCGAAAAAGAACCGTTTGTATTCCCTGAAAAACAATTAACTCGTATTTTGCAGGTACCGATTGTACACCGAAAGCAAAGTCATATTGTGGCGAATGTACGCATGTAGTTGACGAATGCTTTCCAAACCAAACTGAATGTATTGTACGCCAATGTTGCATATTTCCCAATTTTAGGGATTGAAGTTAGTAATAATTAATCACAAACATTTGCCCTTGTAGGATTTGGAATACACACAACTTGTGGGAGTAGCTCAGGATTTCGCGGATATCGCCCAGGATTTCTTTCAGGAAACCAAACAATTGGGATTGTATATTATTTCGCAATGTCTGGAGTTTCTGACCGATGACATCTGTGACCCATGCGCGTGTAGGGAAGGGACAACCACTACCGGTAATAATTATTATTTTTATTATTATGGGTTTAGAATAGGAGAATACGAAGACGTGAAGGTTATCGCCATTATCTATTCAAATGCAAAAGTAATATTTCTATTTGACGGTGAGACAAACACTAGTGAAACAAGGTCGGTTCAAAACATTACGAAAAGGCAAATTACAGCGACAATAAATTTGGAGTAACCTGAAGAGAATGAACAGTTGTTTTATCAATTTGTCTGGTGTCAATTTAAATATATTCATGCAAATATTATTATGAATGGTTTATGATATTGCAGTGGCAGATGGTGCAGCGGACTTAGAAAATAACCCTGTTGCTGCTATACCAGAAAAAAATGAATCCAAAACGGATGGGCTTAAAACTGGACCATCAGGTCAGACGCTTGATAATTATTACTATACGTATAGAAATATTTTCTATCGATACTGTACTTACAGATGCCACAGTTGGGTCTATGGCCTACGAGGATCAGGCATGGGCGTTAGAAAAAGACCCATCCCGTGATGATGCAGGATCTGCAGTTGGGCTTGCTGAATCTGTATCTGTTTTAGGTCAGCAATTGCAAGGTTAATGTGGAATAATTGTTTTTCGTGCGTATAAGCTTGTTATTACTCGTCATATCTAGAGGAACAAGAGGTACCAGACACATCATCTCTAGTCAATGAAGAGCCATCATCTAGCATTCCTGCATTTAGTGAACCTACTTCAAGTGAGCACATATATTTCGTACCGTCGCCATTATTTATTTATTAAGAGATATTTTTCCAATTTCAATTTTTGTCTTTGCTCACAGTTGTTGATTTGGAAAACCAATCTTGGACACTAGAGGAAGGTGCTGAGCCTGCACTAGAGGAGGCTGTCGCTGAATCGCTTCTACCCACTGTGACTGTAGAGGGAACAGGCAGCCAAGACAACACCAAGGCTAATCAGGATGCACCGTCATAATTGTTCCTTTTTGAAAAATTATACAATTCTCCATCGATGCAGTAATAAAAATCTGATGTACTTTTCTTCGCACTATACAACACCTGTGGTTTAATCCAGTTTCTTGTGAATTACCTATGACTTAATCTTAATTGCTGCAAAGCTTCAATTTCATAACAATCATTCATGGATGTTTATGTAACTTCTAGTTCTCAACTGCTGATTCGTTTGCAAATCCTTGAAATTTCCATTCAGACTTATAGCACAGACCTGGAAACAACTAATTAATTGCTACGATTATATAACTAATCAGATTTCAGTAGGAAACAGGTTTTTGAAAGAAGGAAATGATTTCCATTAGATATACCAGTTGTTAATGAACCACAATCCAACGCAACGAGTGCAATTACTGCTCACACTATCGTGCATGAAAAGGTTCTTCGAAGTAACGTTGAAAGTTGTCGGTGTTTGAGTATGAAATCGGACTAGTCTAGAGATGTCAGTTTGGGTTTGTCTGCAAATGAGAAGTAGTTTTATGATTCTATCGTAAAAATATCAATGATGACGTGGTCTCATCGGTTTATGAGGACAATAACTTGATTTTATTGAAGTAATACAAGCTGCCAATGACACTGTCATTTTCATTAAGCTATTCAGATTATTCAATTCAAATTATTAAAATTTTTGAAATCAATGTTATCATTCTCTACTCTCCAATTTGGATTAAAGTTAGAAACATTTACCAGAATTTTTGGACGAACATAGTAGGTTTTTATTGCAACAAAGTCGATTTCATTTAATTTCTGTAGTTAAACTTGAATTTCTGGAGTTTACCTACTTCCTCCCCAATCATAAGTTTTAAAAATCATAAAAAAATAAGTAAGAAAGTTTTAAAATCATTTGTATTCAAAGATCCTCATACACGGCATAATTTTTCTGAAATTGGTGGTTGCATTACCCCTACGAATCTTGACCACTTTATTTCATACAGTCTTATCCTTCTGCCTGCCGAAACAGTTTTTTACGCCTAAGTGAAGCACAAAAAATTCTCATATAACCATAATTTCGTATTTTATTTTGCAGTGATTCTATTGTACATAAAAAACATTATGCAATAAAAATAGGATCCTAAATAATATGTAAATATGAAGTTTTTTTTACATCAATAATAATATTCAACCCCGGAAAAACGCTACTGATTGCATTTTACCATACATATGACGATTTTTGAACAGAATGAAATGCTTGATTAAGTATTAATTAATTATGTATTTTAACGAGAGTACTAATAATTAATGACAACGAACAATGGAAAATTAGAACCGCACAACTAATTAATGAGGAAACGAGAAAGCGACATTCTTCTGGATATACATAGTACACATATAGTGAATAGTATTTAGCTTTTGCAAGTAGTTTAAGGGGAAAATTGTCGATAAAAAATGTAAAAGTTGCGCAATGTTGCAATTTTGATGATGTTTGACATGCATATTCAATCACACCAAAAAAATCCGATTTTGCGATGTCTGTAACTCAACATTATCACAGGAGTACCGCTCTCGTGCCTGGCATCATCAGCTTCATAGTAATATTTCTTTCGCTTTCAATAAATGAAATTACAGACAGTACTAAAGTTTGCACAAACTGACTGGTCCAAATTCATGCAATCCTTCAATTATGAGGGTAATTTCAGTTCATTTTCATGCATGCGAATAATATAATACACAATTCGCAATTGTGAACTCATTTTTTCAGAATCACCGGAAACTTACAATAAGTTCATAAAGGAAGTTTAGCTTAATGAACAAGGAGTCCGACACGGAGAACTAATTAAAATTAGACGTGGGAAAATAATCGCAGAGAATTGTGAAACCCCAGCAGGCTCCATGATTATATTTATATAACATTTTATGATTTTATCAAGATCGCAAATACATGTGACGTCTTCGCTTTGTTCTACACGAACAGATTCATTACCATCAAAATCCAAGCATGAAGATGGATTGGTATTATGTATATACAGTTCTATGATGTGGATCGAGCAATACTATGGAGCAATACCTACGTGATTTTGTAACGAAGACCATGATTGCATGCCCAATGATTTCACTGTCAAAATTACTTTGTTGGTAAATATTCCCACACAACTACTAATTCTAAACTATATCTTAATTAATGTAGTATAATGCATGAGACGACCGAACTCATGGACGCCAAGCATGAACTTTAAAAATCGTATGATAAAATGCTTTCTCGTTTCATTTTGAACATCATTTTGAAATGATACCGAAGAACCGAAGGACCTGAACAGGACGGAGCAGTGAATTGCAGGAAATATTCGGTGTCAGTTTCTGAAGACCGAATATTTGTAACATTTGCAGCAAATCTACTTGTAATTGTACCACAAACGAAGATCACTAACTTGTACTGTTAAAATGGAACTTATCGGCAACTCCAACGAAATGACTAATGAGGAAGCAGAGTGCCTGCAAATAGTTTACGACATGATTGGAAGTAAACTTTCCTTTGTTTGTATTCACTAAAACATTGAGTTCCAAATTAATTTGAATTTTGAAATCTTGGTAAACTTTAGATGATGAGAAGTTGAAGCCCATGAGAAAATTTTACAAAGAGCAGTTCCTGTTGATGCCCATCCGTTCTTATGGTTGTAATCCAAGCAGTGTCTTCAGAGTGGTATTGTACATTATGTATTTGTATTTTTACAATTACGCCGTAATTATTACGGCCATAAAGCTATAATAAAATAATAAATAGAATTTCCAACAGATAAAATATCTGCAAACATACTCTACAGAAACGTATCCCGATCTATTCTCAAAAGTAAATGTCGGGAAATTGAAACATGTTCTGGACAAGAAATTATACGAAATTGTGACACCATATTCGAACGACTCTCCAGGAATTATGATACTCAGAATTAGTATGTCAATCATATTACAATACAAGTAAAATACACGGTTTCTTCGTATATCATGATTTTTTTTATAATCTTGCTAAACAGAACGGTGGAAGCCATCCGAGGTCTCACCTGACCAATTACTGGCTGCCGGTAATAGTTTCGGTACAGCTTACAAATTTTATGCATTACATTTATTAATTTATACAGGTATGCTGTGTGTTTATCAAATGGCAAAGAGTTTTCCAGGAATTCAGAAAAATGGCGTTGTGATGATCCAGGACATTGATGGGTTTTGTTTCAGCCATGCCCGACAAGTTTCTTATGATTTGGGAAAGAAATTAATGTACTGTCTAACCTTTGCTTCACCCATCAGAATTATTGGTCATATTGCCATCAACAGTCATGCACTGTTTGAGAAGGTTTACAGTGTCATGAAATTCGTGGTTCCGGAGAAAGTTCGAAAAGATGTAAGTAGTTATTATACGACAACCCAACCGACTTTAATTTATATTGCTTCATCGATATATGTTTTACAGATTCATATTGTGAAGAAGGACCTCACACCACTTCACAACATGGTTCCTGAACGGAAAATGCTTCCATTGAGTTTGGGAGGTGAGATACCTGATGACCTGGGATTTGTTAAAGGTCTTGAAGAAGAAGCGATGAAAGACCACACTCTACAAAATTTATTTGCGAATTTGCAGCATGAGTGCAGTGTCGAAAGGAAAAATTATTGAACAGATCAGAGACAATCGCATAACATGAATGAAAATCATGAAAACATAATTTGTTTGTGTACGATTTCATACTTTTAAGATGTAGCACAAAACATCAAGCTGTAAATTCGAACATCCGTATAGTGTTGTTTTATTCCATAAATCACCAAAATCAGGTTGGGTCACTTAAAAGAAATTACACTTTCAATTGAATTCTAGTACTCCAATTCTAGTATGTAACTCGAATTGACAAGCACATGCACAACTAATTATTAAAATGAAGCGATAGTGAATTTGACTCTTGAAACTTTCGAGCTATAAATACGTGTAACTTTCTCGAATAAACATAAGAATTAATTTCATTATTGATTGCATACAGCACACGACAATTATACTGCTTCAACGTATTTCAGCTGTCACAACAATTCTTGAACAGAGAACTGACATAATGAATACTGTTAAAGTGTTCAACTTCTGAGCTATAAAAACTGCTTCAATTTTACTAGATACATATAGTCTAGTCTAGATACATAAATAGTACGATTTAATTATTAATCTCATTCAATGATGATACCCATTAGATTGTTTACAATGCAAATGTATTTTGCTTCGAACGGGTTACCAGAATCGTTAGAGATTTATCATTAGATATAGCACACACCATTGTAGTATTTACTTAATAATTGACATTCCTGTTGTTTCAGTGGAAAATATTACGAGATTTTACAATCATTTAAAACTGAATTGACATTGATTATTGTCTTTTTCACATTCGGCAATTTCAAACAAATTGAATACATTTGTCAATATTTTTTAATGGATATAGGATAAACCAAAAAATCACAACGCGTATAGCGCAATCGATTAGGATTGTTTACACTCAGTTGGGAATCCAAGGACGTCCATCGTCACAGTATGAGATAAAGGAGATCTTCGCCCATCCCCTTTATTTGACGAAGACGATTTCAGAGTGACACTTACTGAAGGACGAGTAGGCGGGATGGGAAGAAGGGGAGTTGGCTTCTTCAAGCTTTTCACCGATAAATCACCTGATTTTTCTTTGATGGATATAGCCTCCATGGGCTTACACATTGGTTGGAGAGGTACTTTACATGGGGATGATAGAACCGGTAATGCACTGTTCAGCACACTGGGAGTGGAACGGTTGTGTTTCAAATGAGATCGAACAAGATGGCCCGCTGATAATGCGGCCAGTAGGGAAAGTTCTCCAGCCACGACTGTCCCACAAATAATCCTAGCGAGTAGACCAGCTTGATGTCCTGGTTGATCTTCCATAGTTCCTTTAACTCCCAGCATTTCTAAGCAGGCAGATTGAGGTCCAAGGATTGTTCCTCCGCCAATAGTTCCGACTTCAATGGAAGGCATGGAACAAGAAATGTACAAGTCTTCTCCATTTTCACCATAAGGCTCCAATATAGTGATGCAGTTACTGCTTGCTACATTTTGAGCTGGATCCTACAATTATAAATACAATCCATTATCAAGGGTGCACGTGTAAAAGAAACTGTCGTTATTATAAATTACCTGCCCAGTAGCGATAAAAATTGCTGCAAGAAAGAATAAAGACATTTTAGAGTAACAGTAATGAAAATGAAGTAAGTTAAGTTGCTACTATTATATTTGAAGATTTTATTGTGCATTTTGCACACATTTAATTAAATGCGTTTAAATAAGTACCTGTAACAATATTTGCAGCATGAGCATTAAACCCTCCGATGGCTCCTGCCATTGCTGACCCCACCAAGTTCTTGGCAACATGAACATCCACCAACGCACTAACGGTCGTCTTCAGAACGTCCTTTACAATCTTGGCAGGCACAATAGATTCAGCAATCACGGACTTCCCACGTCCTTCAATCCAGTTGACAGCAGCAGACTTTTTGTCGGTGCAAAAATTACCGCTCAGTGAAATCACGTCCATGTCTGGAAATATGTCTTGCATTCGTTTCAAGGCTATTTCGGTTCCCTTCGACACCATATTCATCCCCATCGCGTCCCCAGTCTTGGCCACGAAGCGAGCAAACAAGAATCGTCCAGCAATCTGAGTGCCAGGCATAAAAATTTAGCACATCCACTTAAGAATAAGTAATACGTATTGTGCAGCAAACGTAGAAATTAAATGCTCTTACCCGACATTGAATTCTTTCCAGTCTCGCAAATCGGCTCGTAGAATCAAAAGCTTTCTTAATAGATTCATAATTATCAGTTTGTTCCAACCACTGCATAGCATCACTGGCTTGCATTCCAGTAGGGAAACGGACAACCGGACCCCTACTCATTCCATCAGCAACCACCCTACTTCTAACCCCACTGTCCTGAAGAGCCCGACATCCTCTATTTGTGCTAGCGACAAGGCACCCTTCCGTAGTAGCCATTGGAACATGGTACAGCTTTCCATCAAGTTTTAGTGGACCAGCCACACCCACAGGTAGTGGAACATATCCAATCACATTTTCACAGCAAGCTCCCATCACTGCGGAGTAGTCATAATTTTGATATGGAAGACTATTTAGCAGAGTAGAAGATTCCAGAGAGTCTGCCAACAACTTCCTCCTACGGAACACATTTAAATATTTAACACGACACAATTTTAGTCTTATTTACACCTTTTCTTACCTAATCTGAACACCCCTTTCCAAGTCATCCACAGCCTTCTCCAATTGATACGCTGCAATATGCTTCGCCTTAACCAGAGACATAATCTCCTCATCCGTCAACCTCTTTGCTCCTTTTTCCGAAATATAAATCTCCAAACAGCTTTTGACATCTCTTGCTTTTTGGACTTGTAGACATGATGAATTTACATGACCTCGGCTTCGACTATGCTGTTTACCATGATGATGGTGATGATGGCCCCCTTCGGAGGAAGTCAATTTCATCCCTCCCTTACACTTCCTGTGACCCCCGCTACTGGATTCTTCATCTGAATCGCCAACGGTGAATTTAATTTTTGATAAATTGGAAGACAATAATGTTTCTCCTACAACTCCCTCAGAACGATTTACGTCATCCCCTTCCTCCAAAGTGGAGCTACCACAACGACCACCACTACAACTGTCGTCCTGCATGGCATCAAAATAAGCTTCAGGGGACGAGACTGGAGAAGACGTGGATATGGAGTAGGAAGTGGGTGATCCAAACCTTGGCAGTGTGAATGATGCCATCTTCCAAGACCCTGGTAGATTTGTTGTTAAAGTATTAATGGTTGAATGCAAGGTCTTCGATTGTTGAGGCACGTACAATGTGTTACAGCAACAACTGGAATCAAACAAGTTTATTAGTGCTATTTTTAAAACACTTTGACTAAAATTTACTAGACTTATTTTATTACAAAAACAACAGATTCCATCTTGACTTAAACAATATACCCAACCACCTACTTAAATACTATACTATATAATACGCATACCAGGACGGAAGAGACAAATCTGCTTTAATTGTTGTGGAATTAACAAACAGGTTTTCTTGTCTTCATGAAACTTTTCCTCAATCAATTTTATGTTGCAGTGGAATGCAAATGAATGAGGTATTAAAGCAATGCCGTCTGCAAAAATTGACTGGGAGTTATATAAATATAAATTTATGTAAAAGCAATAAATAGGCTTTTTATTGGTTGGATTAAGTACACCATCACCCACCAGCACCAGCTAATAAAATATTATTTTATGACCAAACCTCAAAGATAAGCCGGCTCTGCCTGATCCTGATTGGAGATAATTTAGCTTTTAAGTTAGGATTCCTCTCTACTTTAGTTATAAAATAGGGTAATAAAAATTTGATGGTGGTTGGTGATATCGGATCTGCTAATGATCAAAAAGTTTAATACAAAGTCAGGCAAACCCCAGCAGCAGCAGCAGGAGCGACCTGTCGATCCCCAATAAAATAACTAAATGAGACCGGTTTTCAAATTAATTTTAACAAAAATATCCCCCACCCAACGACTCAACTAAGGTCTAGAATCTCCAACCCCACTAGTTCCACCCCACCCCTGGTAGCTATGTACTTTTAATCTCTACTTATTACTTGCCTTTTGACTCACTTGTTAATGTAGGTAATGATGAGTTTGTGTTTCATGTGGCTTTACTGTTAATTTGTTTCACCATCACTATACACCAACCATCATTATTATACTGAACTGATACAAAATCACACCTATGCTATTCGTTATACTTGTGAAAGTGGTGTGTCTTGTATCATTCCTCTGCTTTTCACCACTTCTTGGTACACATTGACGTACCATTAGGTGTAAAAAATGCCTACATTGCATCTCAGTCAGGTCAACCGGATGTAGATGGGATTCACTGTCATGCCATATCATCA
>JAQIWQ010000475.1:0-16457 GCA_034695825.1 Folsomia inoculata
TCCTTAAATTGTTACACGGGCGTCACACATTTTTCGAAACTTTATTCAATAAAAGTTAGTTTTTAGTTTTTCTAAGGAATTCCGTCAGAATCGGAATGTGGTGAACGCATCTCTTCAGTTGTGAAAGTTTGGATGACTTTTCATTTCGTAAAAAGTACCCAAGCTGTGTGCTGCTTTAGAAAAAATACGTTTATTTGTTCATATAATAATGCGCTAATATTGGTTGATTTGGGCTATACCATCTTTTCTTTCACCCTTGTTATTTTTTTACCAAAAGTACATTTTATCTTGAAGTAAAAGAATCAACGTCACTTTCGCTTGTGACAGACTGTTGAGTTGCAAGAGTGAATATCATGAGCAACCAAACCAAACCACATCCACGCAAATCCTCTCCCACTTGTGCATTTCCTTCAGCTTATGAATTTCAGATTTGGAAGCTTTTTCAAGAGAGGAAGGAAGGAAATGAGATCTGTCTGTCGAGAAAACAATCTTCTTTCCACTCACCACTCACTCACTCACTCACTAGCTATATAGCTAACATCCTAAAAGTAGTGGTAGCAGTGGATCCATAGCTCGATACAAAATGCAAACTGCAACAGGGGAGAAAACTACAACAATGCGCGTGCATGAGGCAGACAGGAAGGAATACCGGACGGAAAGTGATACAACTTTGATAGGATGATGATAAAGAGAAGAGCATTCATGGCGAGTGAGCTTGCTTTCTATATGCTTTCTCCCACTTTACTTTACTTTAGTATAACTACACTGAGGTTGGATGATGGGTACTACTGGTGTAAGTTGCCTGGATGTATAGTTGTTGATTAATTCGAGGCTAGAAGAACCAACCACATACCTGCATACAGGGTGGTTTGGTGTATAGGTTTTTGGTGGGTGAGGGAGAACACTTTTCACTCTTCGGGAATGTTGGGGGATCATGATGATGATTATGGTGATGGGCTGGGATTCAAAAGTCTCAAGTGATCCACTATTTTCTGTTAAAAATCCGCAAATTCACCAGGTTAGCGGAACCAAGAAAAATTTGTTTAGCTCCTCCAGAGACACACGGTCCAAACCAGCAAAGCAACAAACTTCAACTTCGGTAGTACGATTTGTCAATAGAATGCCAAAAACCAAGGAACGACTACTACTCTCTTGTTTCTGTTGCTCCCCTATAAAAACTTATTTACTAACTCAGTTAAACCTTTCTCCCTTGTTTCATCCCATCATCTCTTTCCTGGTTTGAAACATTTTCCCCCATGAACGTGAGAAATCTTTAAATCTCAGATGATAACTTTGAGATTTGCTCGGTTCCCCTTTATATAATTAAGCAAATCATGTTTGCTCCTGCTCATTCTTAATTGGAGTTCAAAGGTTAATTCGTGACTAGACGAGAGTAGATCAACCTTGTTTAAAGGTTGCTGGAGAAAGTGTTCAAAGACGACTTATCTCCCAAATGCTTTACAACATGAACTCTCCTAAATTGTGTATAGCTATGTTCAAACTGACCCGTTCGTTGTTCGGTTCCGTCATAAAATTGAAGAGTAGAGATTAAACGAATGCAACTGTTTTGAGCTTGAGAAACAAGATGAAATTACAAGTTTATGGGTGTGGATGACCCCAAAAACAAGTAAAGTACAAAGAAGAAGAGTATAAACTAAGTGGTGGGTGGTAATAAAAAAGTTGTTGTTGGAGCAAAGTTAAAGAGCTTTGGCCTATCAAGAAGTGCCTTTTGCCTTTACTTTTGTATCTGTCTGAGTAAATTCCCCCAGTTTGCTCAATCCAAATTTTTAAGATGTTTCAAAGTCCAGTCCAGTTGCGAGTATTGGCGTAATAGTGGATAAAAAAGGCAGCCGGATACGAATCAGTTCGGTTGGTTTGGTGAGTGAAGAGCGGAAGTAGTGGAAGGAGTCTTCTTCTTCTTCCTTGGTTCACGAAACAAGTCGACCCATACCCCCATTTTTCTTCTCCTTTTTTTGGTATTTTTATAAACCAAGTTCTGTTTTCACCTCACATCTGTCTTGCCTTCTTCTCATCTTTGGATTGGACAAACATGGCCTGACTGACCCACACTAATCCGTCCCTGTCCTTACTAGGCAGGATTTCTCTAGCTCCTAGCTGTCCTGTCTATCAAATACAGCAGGTGGGTCGAGGCGATGAGATGCGACTTGACGGTCACCATAACCAAGTCAGGTCAAATGACCATCACAGATGATGCTCAAAGAAAAAGTGAAGGAATATAAAGTACTAACACTTCTTGCTTGTTCTTTGACCAATATTACTATGGGCCTTATTGGGAGAGGAATCTGTGAAATGTTGATATTATGGCTTATTGCTTTCTCCACACCTTTCACTTCTCTCTCAAGAATAAGACGTTGACTGAGTTGTTGGCTTATGTATAGCCTGGTGGACTGAACTTAGGAGCACCATGTTGGAGGAATGAGGTGCTAATGGCTTCATTCTGAAGGCCACTAACACGAAACGCCACATCAAACAAACATGGGCTTCTCGTGTTCGTGTACGGTTATTGAGTACACCTAATTGTCTGGTTTCGTATGTTTAAATCAATAACTGAAATCAATAAAACGGAGTAATTTTTAATTGGCTATATGTGTTTGTAAAGGAGTGAAAGTCAGTAAACCCTTTGTTTATTGGCCTCGTCGTCGTCGTCGTCGGTCAACATGAATGGACGCAATTTGGTCTCGTGTGTGTGTGAGAGAATTAAACTCTTATAGAAGGCGGCGGTCACCCTCTCGCACATATCAAACAAAAGTAATAAAGAGAAGGCAATTTGTGTAGCATGTAACGTAGCGTATAGCATATTATGCTGCTCTGTTATGTTGTGCCCTGTGTGGTCAGTTTAATCTCCCGTGACATAGGACTCATTTATTTTTGGTGACATTTATTTGTGTAAAACATGTGTCTCCCATTGGTTCTTTTCTCTCTTCTGCCTTATAATATATCCTGATGTTGATGATGGTGGTAGGATAATTCGTATGCAGGATGCATCATAATGTTTGAAATTTTATCGTAATCTAAGTAATTTCTTGTTGTGAAACACGTGAATAAGGGGAAAGTGCGTGGCGTGATATTTAAGTGAATGTTATTGCAACCGTTTGGTTGGAGGTTCACATTTACCTGGTTGCATGAAGAATGATAAAGGAAAGCAATGAGCCACGAAGCGAGTAATAAAGTAAAGGGAGTAAAAGAGGAGGACATTCTTCTGCATTATCTATTACTATAGCACTATTACTTCCTTGTTATTGTGTTGCATTGTTCCCCCGAGCTGTTCGTTCCCCTTTTTCTGCTGCCATTTCCTTCCTCTTCCACACTTTGGCAGATCATTCAATATCTCATATTGACTTTGTGTCACATGACGTGTCTGTCGCACCTTTTCACTATCCAAGCCAGTTGCTTTGCAGCATTCACCAACAGCATTACGGCCATTGTTGATCCACACATATGCATAATAAATAACCTAGTAGTACTACCAATGTCCGTCCCTTTTATTATTGGGCCATTTCATCCAGAGAATTTGACACTTGTGTTGGGGATTCGCAGAATTATTTCTCAATTTTGGGCCCATATTTTAATACCACAGCTGAAGCATAAATAAATTCGGATTGTATATGCATGCATATGGTATAGATTTAGTTTAATTCAGACATTTTTTGTCTAGTCTATATGTATTACCAGAGGATTTTATGACTTTCTCTGTATTTTTGTACCCGAACGTTTTTGATATATTTTCACCGAGATCATCAAAAGAAATGAAAAAGTACAAGTTCCTCATTAGAAGACTTTGCTTGGCTAATAATAATTTCAGATGTTGAACAGCGTGTCTTTTCTTGTTTGAAGTTTTACATATCCACACTTCCACTTATTAATGCTGTTGGGTGGGTATGGGTACTTGTGTAGTAAGTCGATGCTGTTTTACTCTGCTCCCTGTAGTGTCCACTTGAATTTTTGGCATGGGTGTCGTACCCCTTACTTCACACGAAATGGCTGTGGCTGCTATGAGAGAAGTAAAAGACACGAAGACAATGTTTGATCACGAAGACGACGGAAGACGATGCATATTCAGCATTCAAGGAAGCTCTAATTTTAATTTCTTCTCGCCAACTCAACTTTCTCTTGTCTCTCTAAGAGAGAGAAAGTCACAAAGTGAAATGGTTGGTTGGTTGGCTAGCTCTGGATCCTCACCACTACTAGTAGCTACAATGAATTTACTTTATTTTCTTGCAAAACTTGGAACACGTTCACTCACATCTTTTATAAGAAAGAGAAAGTATAGGAAGACAAGAATGAGGGGCTAGTTAAGTACTACCAGCAGCAGCAGTAGTAAAGTAACATAGGATATAGTTTAGTATCTCTTCCACTTAAATCATTTATTTAGACAAAGTTTTCCTCTTTCCATTTATTCTTCTTTCCATAAAACTACATTCGTCAACATCTCAACAAATTTGTTATTGATTTGATAAATTCTAAATGAAGACGACGTAATGAAGTTTATCATTGATGAACAGAAGTCCTCATGACATGTTTTCATTAATTAATAAAAATCCCGATAAAAAATGAAGAAAAGAGATCATAGATCGTAGATCTAAATATTAATAAGTGGCGACTTTAATCTTAAAAAACCTCAAGAATTTCACCTTTTCTAGAATTTTGAATTTTCAAATTCAAAGACATGCTAAGTTTTAGCTCAGGTACTATGGTTTGAACCCACAAATCTACTGCGGTTCTTGTTTTAATACACGTAAAAGCATTTGTTTGAAATTGAGTTTGGTGGACGCTATGTGCATTTTTATTACAAGTCAAAAGTGTTTATCCGAGTGAAATGTAAATCAAACCTTCGACAGATGAAAATGTTTTTGATGTTTCGCAGATGTCAAGACGGTACGTGATACAGGGAGGGTCAATTTTGCTTATTTGATGACAATTTATTTCTTGAATTTGTCGTTGTAGAAATAAGTACTTAAACAAGTTTATGGAATTGCGTCAAAAAACCAGAGTCGCACAGAAAGTGTAGTTTAGATTGTTGTAAAGTTGTAAAATACAAATTGTAATATGTAAAACAGATATGTTAAAGTATTTAATTTGCAAAGGATATTAATGATGAGGTGTTTGATGTCGGTGTAGTTCAACGTAACGCTTCTGTCCCGACGAACGACCGTTCCAATTTTTACAAATGTGTCGTGTTCTAGCTGTATAGTCATTAATTTTACACAAGTTAGATAATATACAAAATATTTGGTTGTCGCAAGGTTGTAAAGCGTAAAGTTACCACTTGCATAAAGAAAACGCATGTAGAAATGAATAACCGTAAAAGCATTTGGGACGAGATTTACGACATTCTGCAATTATATGGGATAGGAATAGATTTCTGAGGGATTGGACCAGGAATCACCAAAGAAACGATCATATTTATGGTCATATCGGTAGATTTTAGGTTTACACGTACAGATTTTTGGAAATATCGTACCACTGGCCTTAAACGGGTGTTTGTCGAAAAATGAGTTATCCTTATGCGGGTTATAGCTATGCGCTTTACTAACTTAGGCTGTCGTTAATGTTGTAAGTTTACCTAGCATTTCAGGTGACGGTTTGAAAAGTGGTTTAACTTGCAACATCCGTTGCATCATTGGGTTTCCGCAATGTCGTAAAATTTTGGATGCACATTCAGTCGGGTTTAATACGTATCCGAATCCTTTCAAGCGTCTTAGTAAGAATTTGAACTTTCCAGCGCGTCTTGTTCCTTGAATTGGATGGGTCAACCTGAAAGCCAAGTCTGGAAAAGTTACGCATCCAGCCTCGATGTGATTCCTGAAAAGGTGTAAAGGAAATGTAACAAAGAAGTCATTTGTTAAACAGATATGTACAACATCTGCAAACCTGAGTGAACATCCTTGGCACAAACGGTCCAGGTCGTGTCGAGAGGGGTGCCTGAGAGCTCGGATGCATTGCATGACATTTTGGTAAGCAGTACGCGCAACATCGTATGCAGACGTTCTTCCGATAACTAGTTTAAACTGACGCTTTGTTGTCATAATTGGAAACGCAAATACGGTGTGTAGGCCTCCGTTGTTGGTATCTTTTTAGAACGGAAGGGATGGTTTACAATTAACAAATATGTTGACATGTTTAGGAGTGTCTTACATAAAACGTCATCAGGTTTTTGATTTCTAAGGAAAGGATTCCCCATCTCGTCTTTCCCATAAATTTTGACATTGCTGGGAGGATGACCTTTTTTGATATGAACCTTCATTCCAGCGTACGTCAGAAATCGTTTTAAACATACAGGACATTGGTATAATTTCAACGCATGGGACTCAATACTTGTAGCCATACATTTTCTTTGCTGGTGCCTGGATAAGGTAAAGTTGTTTAAATGGGAGTGGAAAAGTAGTATTACAAGATAGTGGGCGGACCAAACCTTGTCAAATCAGTAACTGAAGTAAACTGATCATTACAGTTAGGGCAATGAAAAAAAAACACTGACATAAAATCTAGTTCAACCGAAGACCACGGGACTTTACAAAGCATAACTTCATGTTTGATTGCAAAGGCAAGATTTGAGAACTGTAGACTGCAGACCGAGCATGTCCATGGGTTTCCATTGAAATCCTTATAACATCTGAGAACGTTGAGACAGAAAAAAACCTTAGGATTGGAACTGAAAGCGTAAAGAAGAGCACAATCTGAAGTATAGTCGTTAGGAATCAAACATATTTGTTTTGGCAACCTCTTGCGTATATTGACATCGTTTGCAGTTAGGAAATTGATTGCAACTGCTGAAGAATTATAAACGGCATGTTCAGGATGGAAGCGTTTCAGATGGGCCCAAACTTGACGACGATTGGTAAGAAGCATTTCACACTCCGTACATGTAACAGAGATGGTGAAAGTTTGATTGTCAGGCAATTTGTCTCCATTAGTACTGTGACTAAGTTTCATGTGACGCTTCAAATTTGTTTCATTATGGTATCCTTTTCCGCATAACGTACAACAGATTTCATGCTTAGGAGTTAATGACCTTTACAAAGCACAGACATTGATGTGGAACAGATCTGTTTCTGAGTATCATTTAGGTCGTACAAGATACTTACAAGGTATTCTGTTGATTGTGAAAATCCATGTGACGTGCAAGATACGCCTGGGTTTGAAACCCTTTGTCACATACAGTACATATCCAAGGAAGTTTTATCCCAGGTTCATCGGTATTAGATGTGTTTGCCCGAGCCCCAACAAGGTTAGGACCTAGACGAATGTAGGGATTAGGTAGAAGACATGCAGCCACATCCGTCGAATAAATGGGAAGTTTAGGGTGGTGAACGCCTGAACCTGGAGTGTTGTCAAGAAAGTGTTGGATTAACATGTTTGTTAGTATAATGTGTATGGACGTTTCTAAATTTTCTAGCAGATTGAACCTTCGGCAATGGTTGAATTAAAAGGTACTCCTGAAGGTGCAATTATGATGGGAAAAGATGTTCCCGTGAGCACAGATTTTACAGAAAGTGAGGGGTGCATTTTCCGTACATGTAGAATTAAGTATGAATTACTAGTAAAACCGCGTCCACAACTTTCACAACTAACTGCAAAGAAAGGAAATGTCAATTGCGCTAATGGACAACAGGACAATACACTATATTTTTGTGGGACCTACCGGTTTTTTTTTTGGGCGATGACTTTGCAAGAGATAGAGAATGGAGATTGTGAATGTTTTGTCTGTGTAGGTTCAACGATTTACGTGATTTGTACAATTTGTGACATACTTCACAAGGTACGAAGCCGTTGTCCTGTGCTCTCAGTCTACAATGTTAAGTAATACTACATGTAAATTCAACAGATTTGTTCGGAAATCAAATTGTCCTTGATGGTTCCCTACATTTGTGTGTAGTGGTATTTCATATGTTGAGTGAAACTAGTTCCTGATTTATGTAAAGCACCACACAATTGACATAGGTACTTATGAGGGGGGGCGCAATCTAAATCATTATCATCCTTGGGAAGGTGGACGGTAGACACATGGTTACTCAGGTCATTACTGTCAAAAAACCCTCTGCCACATTCGTGGCAGTAATGTGCTTTGCTGAAAAAAAAAACAAGTTTCAAAGACTGTAACAAATATGTAAAGAGCATAAGAGAAAGGAAAAACCGTACAAGTTCTTATGAACCGTCCTGTGGTGATAATCTAGATCCCGTTCTTTCTCAAATGACATGTTGCACAACGTGCATTTCCAAGACATTTTGGCTGCACAAAACAAAGACTTGATAATCACAAGTTTTAAATCTACACGGTGGAAATGTGAAGCAAAACATTTGCTACAGACCTTCGACGTTGGTTGAAGTTGAAGGTACTCCTGAAGGCGTGGTTGAAGTTGAAGGTACTCCTGAAGGCGCAATTATGCTGGGAATAGATGTTCCCGTGAGTTCAGATCCTACAGGAAGTGAGGGGTGCATCTTTCGCACATGTACAATGAAACGTTTATTACTAGTATACGTTTTCCCACAAATTTCACAAGCGACTACAAAGAAAGGAAATGTCAATTGCCCAAATATACAAAGATCATTAAGTTTTACATTGTCGGACATTACCTGGACGTTTTTTGGACGATGGCTTTGGAAAAGGTAGTACGTCGAGATTATGAATGTGTCTTCTGTGTTGGTTCAATATTATACCAGTTTTGAAGACTTTGTGACATAGTTGACAACGAAACGAAACGTTAATCTCAGCTTTCGTTCTTAAATGTGAAATAGTAGCTCATGTAAAGTTAACAGATTTGTTCCAAAAATAAATTTCCATTGATTGATCCCTACCTTTCTTTGTCGTGGTGTTCCATATGTTGAGTCAAATTTTTTTCTGATAGATGTAAAACACCACACAGTTTACATTGATATTTATGGGGGGGGGCGACATCGACATGGATAGGGTCCTTTGAAAGGTGGACAGTAGAAACATGGTTATTCAGGTCTTCAACGTCGTAAAAGCCTCTTGGACATTGGTCACAGAAATGAGATTTGCTGAAAAAAGTAGGACAGAAATCATGTTGCAATAGTCTAACAGATATGTAAAGAACATTAGAAAAAGGGGAAATCGTACAAGTTCTTATGAACCGTCCTGTGGTGAAAATCAAAATAAATTTCTTTCGTAAATGAAATGTTGCACAACGTACATTTCCAGGTCATGGTGGCCGCAGAAAACTGTGACTTGATATTGAAAAGATTATAAATATATTCGTTGTTAAATACGGTCGATATTTCAACTTGAATTATTAGGTAACTCCAATTTTCATAAACGGGGTCCAATATTTTGAGCACGGAATGAACTGGCAGTACAGAATAATGCAAGGTTGAGAAATGAACATTATGACTTTTGGACTGTCATACTCATACATGAAGCCGCCGACACATTGCATAATACAAGTATCCATGAAGTCTCCAACCTCAACTTACGGCTGAAAAAAGCGGTAAAGTTAGTTGACTGAAATTGTTTTGACTCCTTATGATTCTTTCCTTTGTGATTATTCAATGCTTAACGTGATTTCAAGAATTTGTGACAAACTTGACAATGAAACGTACCGTTCATCTCAGCTTTAGCTCTAGTACCATTCTAAATTCAACAGATATGTTTGAAATTTAATTTGTGTTAGACCACCTTTGTTTGTCATGGTATTTCATATGTGTTTTGAAATTGCTTTCTGATATTAGTAAAAACCACACAATGGACACTGGTATTTATGTGGGCGGACCACATCGAAATGGTTAGCATCACTTGAAAGGTAGACAGCGGATACATGGTCAAATAGGTCATTAACTTTGTAAAAGCTTTTTGTACATTGGGAGCAGAAATGTGATTTGCTGAAAACGCAAAGACCAAACAATGGTTTTTAGACGGACAAATTGACGACTTTATCCAATTGATAAATTGTTTTCAAATTTCAAACTTCTTGATTCAGATTTCATTAAACAATCCTGTAAATTTGTTCCAACTTTGTTTGACAATACAAATTTGTTCTAATAACGTTTATGGTAAGTTTTTGACATGACGAAAAGGATAGCGATGGAGGAAACTGTGAATCAGTTCAAGGGTGTTAACAACCTTGAATTTCCAGAGGTAAGGATTTCGGGACATCCATATTGTTTAGAATTACAAGCACAGAGTGAAACAATGGCCATTCTTATTATTTCTTGCCCCCCCCTCCCGTTGAACAGGGTAGTGGAATTTCACAGGGGGACATTGCAAAACTACGAAAAGCTGGACATTTTACTACCCAATCAATTGCACACGCCCCGTTGAAAAGTTTAATTACAATACCAGGTATCAGCGAAGTCAAGGCAGAGAAAATTAAGGTCTAACAAATTTGTTTATCCGAAACCTGTAAATACGAATATCAATGAAGATTTTTGTTACAAACGTTAAATTTTCTCTTCTCAGAATGCCGCAGGTCGAAATGTTATGATAGGGTTTACTACTGCTAGTTTTATTTTACAAGAACGGCAGAAATTGCTCAAAGTTTGTAAGGGGTCCAAGGAATTTGATTCAATTCTTGATGGTGGAGTAGAAGCAGGATCGATCACAGAGTTTTATGGCGAAAATCGCAGTGGCAAGACTCAATTGTGCATGATGTTAGCAGTTGTTTGTCAGGTAACTTTGATGTGTTGTTTATGCACAACGTTTAAATTCAAAACAACGCTTGACAAGTTTTTACAATTACGTAACATACTGCAAATCATACATGTAGTTGGATGTCGACGACAAGGGCGTTGAAGGAACATGTGTGTTTATCGACACCCAAGGAACTTTTCGCCCTGAACGTGTGCTAGCTATAGCAGAGCGATACAATCTGAATGGTGCAGAAGTACTCGAAAACATTTTGTACGGGCGTGCATACAAGTCTGATCACCAAATGCTGCTGGTAGTACTTAACTAGCCCCTCATTCTTGTCTTCCTATTATACTGTCTCTTTCTTATAAAGGATGTGAGGGAACGTGTTCCAAGTTTTGCAAGAAAATAAAGTAAATTCATTGTTGCTACTATAGTAGTAGTGAGGATCCATAGCTAGCCAACCAACCAACCATTTCACTTTGTGACTTTCTCTCTCTCTCTCTTAGAGAGACAAGAGAAAGTTGAGTTGGCGAGAAGAAATTAAAATTAGAGCTTCCTTGAATGCTGAATATGCATCGTCTTCCTTCGTCGTCGTCGTGATCAAACATTGTCTTCGTGTCTTTTACTTCTCATAGCAGCCACAGCTATTTCGTGTTAAGTATAAGGCGTACGACACCCATGCCAAAAAATCAAGTGGACACTACAAGGAGCATAGAGTTAAACAGCATCGACTTCACCCAACAGCATTGAAGACAAGAATGTAGGAGTTTTGGCAAGTTGAGATGGTGGTAGACTAACTAATGGCTACGTAGAGAGAGGATTAAGTGGTCCACATTATATTAGTTTATTCGGAGCATGCACACCACTTTGGATCTGTGTTTCACTTTGTATAGTATGTAGTATGTACAGTACACCGAGAAGGAGTGAGACGCTTAATATCCACCATTTGTACTACTTCACTTATTGCCTTATTGCCTTTCTCTCTAAGAAAAGAGAGAGGGACCCATTTCTCTAATTGGAATTAGCCGACTAAAATTTTTCTCAAGCGTGCAAAAACTTGTTTGTCTTTAAAGGACTTTCCAACTTATATAATGGACCTTTTTTTCATTCCGTCTCGTCCCTATAGTCTTTGTCACATTACATTAATCCATCCATCTCCGTTGGCATTTCATTCCCGGAAATCAACCCTTTTTTTGCATTTATTTCATGAATCCCCAACTCTGTCTATGCCTACATGTAAGATGATTGCTATAATGTATGTTTCTTATTTTGTGCAGGTGTGGAAATGCTTCGTCTCGCTGATTTGAAAGTAATTCCAATTTTTGTATTTATTTCATGAATCTAACTCTGTTCATGCATATAAATGATTGCTATAATTAATCCTTGTTCAGATACCATCACATACGATCAAGGGCCAACCTGTAAGTAATTATTATAATTTTTGCTTTTACTTCATGAATTCAACTTTGTTTATGCTTACATATAAATGATTGCTATAATCCTTGTACAGGTACGCCTGGAATGTCACTATGATTTGGAGGGAGAAGTAATACATTACACTGATAACTGATTTGAGAATGAATTGTAAATGGTAACTAATTTATTTCAGGCTCTATACAGTGTAAAATGGTATAAGGACTTGCACGAGTTTTTTCGATTTTTACCAGGTACACCCTTAACCCATGACCTCCCCCATAATATGATCTCCCCCATATGACCTCCCCCATATAGGTTCAATCTTTGTTCAATTCTTTACTTGATTTGATTTGATTCTTTTTAGGGGATGATCCTCCAGCGCAGATAGTGAATTTGACTGGTGTTACTGTGGACGTGAGTTTACCATAAATCAACCTTATCCCCATATAGTACTTTTGCAGGAGTAAGCGATAAAAGGTAGTAGAAGCAGCAGCCTCCAAGTCCCTATTCAAAGTGCACGTTAGTAAGTATACTATAGATAAGTGCAGGTTTATATTTAGTACAGGTCTGTGGGTCCTGCACCAAAAAAAATTGCTGAATATCCCAACACACATGTGGTAAGGTGGGTGCTGTTGGAGACTTGTAGTGCCATGAAATATGCCAAGGTGTAGAGAGAAAGTCGACGACAGAGTGTGAGGGAAAAAAATAGCACCCTCTCACACACACAGCAAAACCTGCTGTCTCTCCCCATGACATAACATTTTAATATCGTTCTCCCGTCCCCAAAACTTTCTCCCGTCACTACTACTAGTACAGATGAATCCCCATGTAGCCACCAGGTAAAGTCACTTCTGGGTTAAAAGCTTATTTATTTTCCTAAACTTTTCTTTAAATGAAAAGTTCCACCACTTTCTATTTTGTATAGAGTTGCGGTTATGTTGGCACGACTCAACATGCTGCGGCATTTTACTTTATTTTCTACTCCAACATAAAGTCCCTCACTCATCATGATTTATGGGCTAGTATGCATTACCTATGTCCTGCTAATTATTATAATTTTGGAATTATGGGGTATGTTAAAAATCTATGTAGTGGAGCAGATGTCTGTAGGACAAAGTAGTAAGCTCTATGGCCATACAACCGTCTTAAAAGTCTACCTGTCACTTAATTTGCCTTTCTTCTTGCCAGCAGAAAGCCATTATACTCTAGAAGAAATGAATTGTGGTAAAAAAAAGTGTAATTCTTCTTTGCAATAGTGCTTAGAAATCATACTTTAATTAACATTTACTGGAAAAATGGTGTTCCCCTGGGAGGGCTCTACAACAAATTTCTTATAACCCCTATATTTTGCATTGTTTTATGTACATTACATGTCCCAGGGTGTGACATCTCTATATGAATTGAGTGACAACCTTTGTTAGAAAAGACAATCTTGGGTTTTATTTGTTGAGAAGAATGTTTACGATAGACAGGGCAGATAGAAGAAAGAGAAAGTGGGTGAGTTTGGTAGTGTTAGGACAACAAAAGTTTCGTTGGTAGTAGTGGTAGTACATAGGACCAGGACGGGAACGAATAAGGTTTATCAGATCCGATTCAGCCCAACCAAACCCAATCGAACAAAGCTCGTTACCATCCATCCATCCATCCATCCCGGCTCTTGTTTGTACTTCTTCTTCTTCTCCTTCAACCCTGTGTACCTTTCCACTTTCTTCCTTGAGCCGAGTAGAAGGTAGGAGAGAAAGAAAGTTTCATGCAAAATAGGGCATCACGTTAAAATTCTGCTGTGGAAATCCATCCGTAACCGAAACTCGATTAAAAGAGACGGTATATAGAGAGAGATGGATTTCGAGATCATTAGAATCGCAAGGATGTTGTGCATACGCAATGAGTTTCACGATTCGACGTGGACAAATATTCCATGCAGATTGTCCACTTTCTTCACACTTTCTCCCAAACAGGAGATGAGACGAATTGAGTTACTTTTCTTGACGGAGCTTACACCAAGTCTGTGCTCTTTTCTTTTATATAAGAACATTTCAATTTTTAGACTAGTAATGTGTATATATAGGTAAACTCCCCGCATGTTGTCCCAATGCTGACAGCTTTTATCTCTCTCTCTCTCTCTCTGCTAATTTATATTCACCGTCATACTTACTTCATTGAGATGAATTCTCGCTCTCAAATTCGATGCCAAGTTAACGAAACTTTAAGTGAAAGTAAATCATGGCTCCAATTACGTGTTCTTCTCTACGTACGTACGTCTCAGATTCTTCTTATTCTTTGAACACAATGAACTTGTTCTATTGTAGATTGTTTTATGAGTGGATTAACTACATTCCTGCAAAAATTCTCTTGGCATTCTCAACACGCTTTGAGGAAGACTACTTCAATATAAATCAATCAGAACTGTGAGCTTCTTATCTTTTAAATTATGCCAGTTTTCTTCCCTCAAGCTCTCTCTTTACATGCCGTGAACGAAGAGGTTGGTTGACTGTATATAGATAGGGTCGCCTTCTCAAAAGAAAATTATAAACTAACTAGTCTGCAATGACTTGGTCTAGTACGAGAGTACACACCTAACTAAGACATCCATATTATTATCCTTATTCTCTCATGGCTGCTGTGAGTTTGTGACACTGACAATATGTGCTCCACACACACAGCTCCAATTCAGTATGGATGGATGGGAGCAGATGATAAATATTAGATTGAGAAATGAAGTGAGATAAAAGTTGAGGAGAAAATTGATTTTTCCATTTCGAAGGAATAATGGAAGCTTGGTAGAAGTGGTGGTGGTGGTACTAGTAGTTATATGGGGGCTCAGCTCATCCATCAAATGCTCGCCCGGAAGGTCTTCTTCACTTCCCATTATCCCTCACATTTCAACCCGAATATTTTTATTGCACATCCACTACCAACCAACTACCTTTTCCCAATTTGCACTTTGCATATAGCCCGGAAACTCATTCACTTCACGCCAGATCGGATTCAGATCACTCACATGAATTAATTTACTCCACATTCATTCACTCGCTATATAACTCTCAGACTCATGCAGTTCCAAGAATTAATTTAAAATGGATGGGGCTCACACTTTTCTCTTCTTTTTTTTATTATTAACTCTTTTTTGCTTTCTAAATTTCCTAGTTCAAATCTGGCAAATGTCTATCTTTCTCTTGATGTGTAGTGTGTGAGTGGGATGATTTCTGATAAATGGCTTGGAATTAGGTGGGAGACAGCTCGGGTGAAAAATGGATGGTTGCAGAAATTGTGAAAATATGCGGAGATTAGCCCTTCACCAAGGAAAAAGTGGCTGATCTTTCTTGGTTTTGATAGTGGCATACAGAATAACTCCTGTGCTTATCTTTATGATAACAAAACAGGGTGACATTCACACACACACACGGCTCATCATAACCGAGTGGGTGAGTGAGTGCAAAGTTGAGATGAGCAGTTGCTTGTTTATTTTAGGCTAGACTTTCAAATTTGAAAGTAAAATTAGGTTTAGGATTATGATGGAGGTTGCGGATGTTGCTGCTGCTGGAGTTGATGTTTATCTTCATATTCACTTATCCCAGAAGTGATATGTATGCTGCAATGGTTGGATTTAGGATAGGAAGGATGAAGCTTTTTTGGTGGATTACTAATAGTTTGAGAAACAAATGCAGTGTAGTAATTGATTCTCTTTTACTTAAAACAGCTTCCCAACTCTTCAGACAACACGGTAAGTATTTTAGTTTATATGACTGTGATCGTGACCAATTTAATTAAATAAATTAGGCAGAATCTTATAAAAATTGCATAAACGCCAAGTAATTTTAACGTTATGTAAAATAATTATTAGGTGACCCTCAAAAGCGTGGATACTTCCGGTTCTGGTGTCTATCGGTGTGAAGGTATGTTGTATGAAGATTTTTAATTATCTGATGAAAGTTTACTTGTATAGCGACACATACCCTCACTATACTGGTTCATGTCTTGTATTTGTAAAAGTTTTTGGTCCATTTGAAAATTTGTATTATATAGTGTCTGGGTAATTATATAGTGTCTGGGGAAGCACCTACCTTTCATACTGTGGGCGAGTCTGTGCAAATGATTGTCGTGGGTAAGTATCGATAATCTCTTCTTTTATGACAACCCCTCGACGTGTAAATGATCTGAATAAACAAAGCAGTAGTAGTATAAGGGGGGAATTGCTCCTCACATTGAGATTACTCCTCATGTAGCTATATGTAGGGTATTTACTCCTCAATGATGATGCACCTTGGTGGGGGCGTTTACTTCACAATGATGATGCTTGCTTTAAAATAAACACCATAAACTTTCCGCAAAGAATTTAAAATGTACCATAAAAACCTGCTATGATATGGTGCCTTATGATTTGGATCAAACAAAATTACTTGTCTGGCTTTCACATCCACAATTAACAATATAA
>JAQIWQ010000476.1:0-16446 GCA_034695825.1 Folsomia inoculata
TATATAAGTATGTAGCGAGACTAGCATTTCACCAATCGCTTGTCAATTACAGGAAAAAAGAATACGGAGAAGGACATTGTGTCAGCAGCAATAATGGCAAAAATTTTAGAAGAAAGAGAAAATGAACGCAAAGAAAATCAAAAGAATCGGTGCAAATGCGCCTCCAAAATAGTGCTTCCATTGGTGGACTCTGATTCACAAACGAATCCCGTATGCACAATTTCCTATTCTGATTTCAACTTTTCCGACTTTGAAGAAGAAGATGACGACGATGACGATGATGACGTGGAAGATGAAGACGACATAATTTATGGTACATATTTCCGTATACATTTTAGAACGTCAGTAAGTTGTTGTTCATGTAATTTTGGATTAAACGTTTCGCAGAAAAAAAGACGCCATCAGGAAACCTGAATTTGCAAAAATCCTCTTCCAGTATCTGTTCCACGTCTACATCCACTAGTTCCCAAACACCGAACCCTATAAATACCCCTATAACTGTGGATGACATCATGAAACCAGATCAGAAGGAGGAGGAGTTGCTTCCTACACCACTATTCCTTCGAAGAAACAAAGAAATACTTATGAAGCATGAATCCCAAGACTCCACCTACTCCACAGGTAGCTCTAACTGCAATACAACGACAAATAGTAGCAATAGCAATATCAGCCACAGCTCCAGGATTTCCAGTGGTGGTTATGAAGAAGATCAAGGATTATTTTGCTCATCTTCCGGAAGGTCACACCCGTCACCGATATCCACACCACATTCACACTCTGTTTCATCAGCCTCTCCAGATATACAAATTGGAGGGCAACAGTCTCACTTCTTTGATGACTTTGACCCAGACTCTATTATACTTCAAGGGTTGAATTCTGCTTATAACAATATGGGTGGAGTTGGCATTGGTGGAGGTTTAGCAATGCAATCAACACCGCATCAAGTTCAGGGCCCCAGTAGTTTATCCGGATCTACCACACAGCGAATACCAGGAAGTAGTCATAGTCATCAGCAAACCACGTTTAATTTTGAAAATTCAGGGAGAAAGCTTCCAGGTCGTCCACAAAGCATGAGTATGAATTTTGGGAAGGGTTCAGGTTCGGGTCAAGTTTCCTCATGGGACAGTCATTGGAGATCCACCGTTCTTGTCCATCATCCTCCCAAAAGTCACAGCTACGAACCTCTCGCATTAACCTCCACACACAGAAATACTACCACATTCTCGTCTTCGGCAGACTCTAACAATGAACTGCTAGATTCTCCTTCGCATGAGGAAAACCCATTGATGCATAGCAGTGGTGGTGGTAGAGAAAGAGACCACACCCACCAAACGGCTCAATACTATAACAAACCTCAAAAGAAAACATTTTGGAACCGATCCACGACAAGTACAGAAACAGAAATTTGAGACCAGGGAAATACTTCTGGTAGTGAAAATTCCCATGAATTTTTAAAGATGCCGTTACGAACCACGCGCATATAAGACATGCCAAAGCTCATCAACTAATAAATTGGAGAAGAACAAACAAAACAAAACATTGATGCACATTCAATAGATCGAAGAACATAGCAGAATAAATTATAGCGATGCAATTCATAAGTTTCTAGTAACAAAGGAGGGTGAAAACAATGTCTCAAGTATATGTAGTTAGTGCTAATGCTAAATTATAGCCATTATATAAAATAGCATGTAAGAAACAAGACATTATTTACTATACTATGCATATTTTTGGTGACAAATGAAGTCAAGAAACTTACATATGCTCTCTCTTCTTCATCATCGATCTTCTCAGACAAAGTCCATTCAATCAAACGAACAAATATAGATGCAGATATTCGAATTATATAGTTACAACAAAAAAGTTAGTTGACTGATTCAAGTATGTATGTTATTTTTGTCCTCCATTATTACATCAAACAATGACACAATCCGTTCATAATGATGATTATAGTAATCAGATTATTATGCATGCATTGTGATCATCGTCGTGTCGTTTAGGGTTATAAAGTCGTTTGTAATTGAAAATGTGAGTATTTTTTCATGAAAATGTTAAAACAACGGCATGCTCAAGACTGAAGAAAATATTTCTGTGCATAAATTGGTATATGTATTTCCGTAGGTAAATATTCGTTTAGTCTAAACTGTTTTCGTAAAGTTTTAGTTATTGCAATCAAGCTGCATGTTGTTAAATGTATTATATTTATGATGATAAAAGCAGCAGGACAATGAAGGAATCAGCTAATTACTATATGAGTGCTATGAAACATATTGCTGTCGGATAGCTCTAGTCGAAAACTTGTCATCATCATCATCACATATTAGTCAACTATGGGTCAAGCTTAATATTACTGTGTATTCTTTTTAAGAAATATTGGAGTAACTATCAAAAAAATGTAAAACACTAGTGTGCCCTATTTGGTACCTTATCAAACTACTTCAATCTGTAGTAATATGTTGCTGAATTACATTACAAATTATGCCAGCCAATGCATTTGTAATGGCATTTACCTAAAAAATTATGATACAACATGAAAAATGCTGTATATTTAATAACCCGTCTCTTAACTGAACGGGTAACCACTGTGTAGTCGCCTATTTCTGTATAGTCTGCAATATTTCGGTTGCGTAACGAAAACCCTATAGTGCTTCGAATGCAATAGAAATAGTTTTAAGAAAGCATGAAATGCTACTGAGCTGAACGAAACCAATTGTTACTGCAGGTAAAATGACATTTTAGCTGTGGTTTTAGATAATGAAAACATGTATTGATACAAATTCACTCAAATTCATGACATGACAGAAAGTGAGGACAGGTTGTAATTTCTTATATAAATAACTCTCAATGAGAGTCTCTCATAAACATTATGTGATTTTATAGCATCATCAATCAGTTAGCGTTGTATAAGCAGAGACAAAAGAAATGTAAATGTTTAAAGTGTTCCTCATTCTTTATTTTATCCATGAAAATGTGAACAAAGGAAATAAATAGTCCAGTCCAGTTAGTATTAATTAGATTTATGAACCCATGTTAGTCATTTAATTATTGGCAGTATTTAATCGGATGTTCATTAAAGTAAATTTATTTTTGAATTGTCCATACGATACTGGAAACTTGATTTAATCAAAGATGAAATAAATTTACTATGTAAAACTCTCCAAATCTGATGACGCCATTCATTTGCATTCGCAATAATGCATTCAATGAGGATAATAATTGATGACAATTTTAATAAAATTACTTAAACGACAATTTTATTTTTTCACGTAATAACTTTTTAAACGCAAGAAAGTGTAACAACATTTTAAAATGTTAAACAGTATTTAATGTAATGTATGTAATCTAACAGTCACTATCAACTATTTGTTGTAATATTTCTGCGGAACAGAAATCACTTTCTCCTAAAAAACAGTCGAGTCGTCGTTATGTTTTTATTAGGATTAAACAAGTAGGAGGATTATCATGAATTGGCTTGGCTTTCGACTTGGCACTCATTTTACATTTTCTTCTTATTTACAGTATAGTAACTAAATTACTTGAGTTAGTTTCATAAATCAATAGCGCTGATATTTAGTATTCATTCATTAGTAATATGTAGTAACAGTATTTTTATCGTCAAACTTGAAAATTTGCTTGGAAAGATTTAAAATAGTGGATAAAATTACATTACACGTACTTGGGTAAATACTCGACCATGATAATACATGGTCACGCTGCAACATGTAACATGTAGTTGATATATCAGTGATAAGATGAGATAACTGAATATCAGTCCTCTGATCTATTTTTTTAATCTATAGCTAAAAAATGCATAAAGGGATAGTTAATGAAGTGCATTAATTAGTTGGTTGATGTTTATGATAACTTTAAAAGACATATCACAACTAGGAATTTCATAAGCTATACCATTCCTTCCAAAATCTTACAAATTAGCTCGGCTCAAGAAGCTACAATGAATATCACGGGAAATTAACAACTACATATACACCGTTAATTCATAGTCATAAAAAGATTCTCAACAGTTTCAACAAGAAAGTTATTTTATAACATTCTGCACAAACTAACACTAATTTTACTAGATAAGCAAAGTCTTAGCCAATAAAAAACTTGGAGATCATCGCATCGTATGTAATTCATACCATCATTTCTGTCTATGTAACCTGTGTTATTGCCTGACTACACACTACTTTTTCTGTGATGTATAAGGTAGACAAAAATTTAGCACATTATGCCTTGAATATTAAAAGAATTTGAAGTCAATCTAGGTCTAAAAAAGTAAAGTTGGCAAACATCTATCATTCCTTAATTTTTTTTTACAAAACTTTACATGGGTTTGGTTTGGCAAGTCTACAATACTGGTTGGCAAAGATTTTTAGAAAATGATTTGACAGACAAGTGGAATACTAATTCGATTCTAAATTGAATGATTATAATCATAATCTGTTTAAGAGGAAGTTCAACAGGACATGGGTATCTAAGAACAGATTCAACCATTATAATATTAACTTTGTAGAGAAGTGAACAGACACAATGTTCACTATCAAACAAAAAATAATAAGTTCCAGCACTTTTTGATATGTTTGAGTTGCAGATCATTGGAGTAGAAACCCCAGACTACTTACTATATATTTTCTAGTCTAAATTCTTATCCTTAGCTTGAGTACTTAATAACCATCAGCTAATGAATCTAACAAAGGAGACTTCTGCATAAAACTCAAACAAGCTTTCATAAAAAATAATAAAAACATCCAAAGGAAATAGGAACTTTTGAGACGTAAAAAAGACGGAAGTAACAGGACCAGATCTGACTAAACATGGCAAAAAGGTATATTACGAAGAAAAATCGTACTCATTAATACATTAATAAATAAATACTCTTGCCTGTTATATTAATAAAACTACACATATGTAATATCTGTCATTAATTTAGCCTTACACAGTATACATTGTGTAACCTACAATTAATAATTTCAATTATTTTTTAAAAGATCATCATTATCGTCAGATTATTCTTATATATAGACAAAATGTATGTACCTGATGACAATTAAATTCACAATGTTTGGATATTGGATATTACATTGAATCTCATTTGAGTGATTATGCATTACATGATTGTTTAAATTCTATTGGAAATTTACAATTAAGAACTTCACGGAAGATGTGAAATGCAATAACTATCATCATACTGTTTGACATTCAATTCTAGAAAAACTAAAAATTTCTAAAGAAAATAGGAATTTTGGATAACAAAAGTAAGTATTCCTTGTAATAACTAATGAGACTTTATCCATCAAGTAGAGTATAAAAACCAATTCGTTCTGTTTAGATCATCTGCAGCATTCGTATTCAATCTGATCCACGATCACGATCATCCATCCGGCTCTGTGGAGTCCGTGAGGAAGAGAAACATAGCTTCATGATGAATGGGAATTTTCCTCCTGTAAGAAAGTAAAGAATGAAAGCTATTAAAAAAATCCAAACAAGTAAATCCACAAAAGTTTAATAATGCAAGAGCACATTAAGACCCAGATTGCACAAAAAACAACCACAAATTCGCAATGATAATGTTAAAAAAGTATCTGTACCTGGACATTTGATGGGATGATGGTTCATTATAGCAAGTGCCTCCACTGAATCAGTTAACGATTCAAACTCAATCAGCCCGGAAGAACTCCTCTCGCCTTAGTAAAAAATATGGACCAATTTTAGCAGGAAGGTACAACAGAATGAATTGTAATGTTTGAAAAAAGACTTGGTAAGTAGAGCAATATACTTTGTTCCTTACTCTTGCTCTTGGTCTGGAAATATTTCACAGCCTTGGGCGACGGTGCTTCCGCATCCTGGAAAACCTCCCTCATCTCATTTTCTCCAATGTTGGGAGGAGTATTGAAAAAGTGGAGAGTCTGCCAAAAACCAATCAAATCATAAATCAATTAGATACAACTAGGGCAGAACGGAAGCAAATGAGCGTGTCGGATTTAGCTTAGTCACCACTTTATAAGAATGTAATTGAGTGCAGAGAGAGAGCTAGGTAGAGTTATTGCAGAGTTCAATACTTATGATGATTTGATAAAATGTAAATTGATATTTGTCCGTGGTTCGTAAGTGATTATTAAGTACGTAAGTGATATTTGGAGTGTTACCTTAGTGGGTGGCTGTATTCTGTTTTTACTAGCCTGAAACATTTCAAATTTTTGACATAAATACAGGATTTTGTGTTGCATATTACAAACAAATACCGTCACCAGTTGCTGGAGACCAACAACAATAAATAGGAACAAAATGAATGAAATTTTACTAGCCATTTCAGGGTTGAGAAATCTGTTGTTTTTGTTGCCCATAAAGTCCTTGAATGAAGGGCTGGCATCCGGAAGTGTGTGAGGTTGCTGAACATCGCTAAGAAATGCTTGTTTCGAGTATCTGTACAAAGTGTCAGATATTTAATATGTTACTCTCAATACTAGTCAGTCAGTAGTATAAGTAGTAGTATCTACAAGTTGTAGCTCATCTTTAATTGTATGTGGTCCTAACACGAAAAAACTACTAACAATAACTGTGGTGTGTGTCTTATAGTGTCTCATCTGCCAATAATACCGAATATTGCACCTCCAGGTCATATTAACATTAACGTCTTAAACACATAACTCCAAATTCCAAATGGTAATTTGCAATTCAGTGCTTAAGGCTTAAGGTTTATAACGAACTATTAAAACTTGAAGGTCATGAAACTGAAGAATAAAGAATGCAAGAACTTTCATACATATCCATACGCCATACACCCATAAAAGAAAGTATGTAAAATGCCTACAAGACAGACAGACAGTCACAAAACCAAGCTGTAGTATTTCTAAAGTGTATCATAATTTTAATATGACACATCATCTAGTACTAGTACTCACCCCAACTGAACTTTGCTACCAAACATGAACGTGTTGTTAAAGTTGGACATGGCTCGATCAACTGAGAGAGCATCACCCATCTGGATCATGGCACAACCTTCCTTGGACTTGAGGAACTTGACCTGAAACAGGAAACATTCATTGTTACACACCCATTGACATAATTTAACCATCCATTGACAATCATTCCAAACTTACTCTAACAACATTGCCATAAAGACAAAAGAGATTGAAGAGTCGATCAGCATTGATTCTATCTTTGCACAGTCCATAAACCATCATCACCGCGCCCTGTTGCATTGGTCGAGGTCCACCTCCGCCACCACTGGGTACAATGTCTGTCAAAGCTGGAGGGGAGGAGCGCATTGGCCCATTCCTGTAAGAGTAATCATCCTTCGGTCCACCACTTGAGTAGCCCCTATAAATACAACAGCAATTTATAAGGCACAGATTTCGCCTAAATAATTCATAAATAAAGGAAACAGAAAAGCCATAATAACCTCTTCTTTCTCTCATCTGTCATACTACATGGCGAGATAAATCATAGATTATCCCATTAGTGTCATAGTGGATGAGCAAATAAAATGAAATAATAATGGGGACAATAATAAATTCGTTCCACCTCACCTCTCGGTAGGATACCGTTCATATGACGGCGTGTCATGGTAGGGTGTGGGGCCTCCAGAGGGTCCGCCCGGCCCATTTAGTGACCTTGATCCATAGCCATTCTCATACCGGTCGTAGCTGCTTCCGGATCCTCCACCACCACCACCTCCTCCTCCATTCGCGAAAGGGACTTGTGCACGAAGCGGCTCCATCGATCCCATCCCAGTACCTGAGAACGAATGATTAAAGAATTATAAGATTCAGAGTAGAGAAAAGAACTACCTACACTATTTCCAACTTTATTTATTTCCAAAGACAAGTTTAATTTCATCCCTGGAGGATTTAAGAAATGTGACTGCAGACAAGTTTTACATCTTTCTTGAAACTTGGATGAGAATGAAACGTAGACATAAATTTCAACGCTGAAATAAAACTCATCCAATTCTGCTTTTACTCTACTTTCACTATCCAAAAAACTGGAAATGCGTCTTTTCACCCAAAACCACAAGGTATAAAAACAACGCTTCATCCACTACAAACCAGCAAAACAAATCAATTTAGCCTTCACATTCATAAATAATGCACAACATGATCCAACATTGCTACTTTAGTGTCGTGTCGTATTAGTCCCATAGAGCTGAGAAGGGAGTAAAATATCTAGCTAAAGACAACACAATACATTTTTGTCTGTCCCCAGCGAATGTATGTAAGTATACACCAATTTCAGAGAAAATTTGGTCAGGTTCATTTGAATCCAGATAGAATTTTAAACTCTAAACCAATTTCATGACAAACCATTCTAGAAACTGATATCAAATCCAACTACCACACTATGAACAAATGCCATACAAGCATTATGTATCTATGTACACTACCAATAATGTCACATCATAAAACCCGAACGAAACTTGGTGTCAACTCCAGTCCCGGCTCGTTTCCTGCAAATTAACTTATCATCCATAAATCTCTCGGAACATTACTTTAGTGACTTGCAAACCAGCAATAAAATATAATTGATTATTCAATCTAGGTAGGTATGCACGTTAAAAGTTAAACCCAACCCAACCATCATCCTGAGAAAACATCATTAACTGGGTTGGTTTGGTTGAGATGATAGTTTTTCCGTTTATCTATTTCTAACTCCCATCTCATTAATAAGATCTCTTTCCATGGTTGACTGTTGTGTAAAACTGCATGACTGATGATCTTTGGCTAGAGTGTAGTGGTGGTAGATATAATGGATAAGCAAGCATAAGGTCCATGCTTTCTCAAAGATGAATGAGGTGCCAAGTGAATTGCATTGAAATTGGCAAATCATGCATTAAAATAGAGTTGAAAACCCAGACGGGATTTTCCTTCTTTTCTTTCTTCTCACATTCATCGGGATCGGGAATAAGCCTGTGATAAAGCAAACTGACTTGGACCAGTACTGCATACAGTAGCATGTTTTCATACTTGAGTATCACGAGACATATTGCACAACATAAAAGTAAAACGTGCATTTTCTACCACCCACTTTTACTTCGGAGCAAAAAACCTTTTCCCTCTCTACAAAAAGCTCAATAAACTTTGCATAAAGTGGATTCATTCCGTAATACAACTACTACACACGTTACACTACTTAATCCATTGATCTCTAAAAGTCATCGTAGACAAAAATAACACTCAAAGCAAATAAAGATCTGTGGTAAAGAAACAGCTAATTACGAATCTCACACTTGCAAAGTAGGTAGCGACAGATGGATGCACTACCATCATTTCGAGTTTTTTCAAATAAAGAAAAATCATTTTGTCAACATTTAAGCGTCATTGTCAACATTTACGACAAACAACAAAATGGAGAAAACACAAAAACTAAGTAAGTAGAGAAAAGTAAACTCACAACATTTTACACAACAAGACATTTCAATGCAGATCAACGATAGCACTTTCTTCTTGACATTTCTGCATGCGTCCATTCAAAATCTTGGTTCGTTACACAACTATGATAAAATCCTCAATTCTTCACAAAAATGCCAAATAAATAGGTAGCGATAGTGAATGGCATTACTTTAATGAGATAAGGGCAATTTTACCATGCAATATCTTCTTCCTGGTCATAATCTACTCAGCTTCATATGTACACGCTAAATCTGGGCTACAAACTGAAAACACCAAAATAGCAAAAATCCACAGCTCCGTTCGTTACTCATGAAACGATAGTTATAATTAATTCCAAACCCTCTGTTCCACTCTGCTTGCAATACACCATGAAAATGAGTTTGTGATTCGGATCAGAACGTGAGAAAAACAAAAGCTCATCTCATTTTAGCGCAACACACAATCACCCGAAACTAGCAAAGAAAATGTGTAACAAGACGACAATAATGTTGAGAAAAGGTGGCATCACATCACATCACAGAACTTAATAATGTTCAGCTCATACGGTGAACCTTGTCTCCTCTGCCAAAAATTCCGTCTTGGTCTGACTCATTTCAACTCATCTCAAATTCCGTCGGTGCATAGCAAATCTTGAAGGAAGAAGGAAACAAAGGTGGTAGTCTTATCTTATGGATAAATTGGAGATGAAGCAACCAGTCCATTTAAAAAAAACTATTTTTATCCCTTGAGGAGCCAACAAAGTGAATTGTCTTGGGTATTTTACATTGTACTTTTCAGTGTAAAAAAATTCAAGACGAAATGAGATGAGGATAGAAATGCATTTTTCCTTGCATAATTTATTGTAAACGTTATCTCTAACTGATGACTTTGGCAAGATTTCCAGAGACAAAAAAGTGAAAAACCACAAAGAACACTTGAAATGACACGCAAGCAGACACATTTAGATAGTGTTTCTTCTCCCGATTGTTAGCTAACTAACAAACGTTTTTATTAAACCTCAAAAAATCAAATAGAAAGTTGTGGAACAGTAAAAGAAGAACGACGTTTCGACAAAGCAAAGGCGGAATCCACTCCTGATTATAGATTACGAGTTGTCTCACACATAATAAACAAGAACATCAATTTTACTGTCGGTCGGCTCTAGAAATTTCATGTGAAATCAGCTACCACTGATGTGGAACGAATCTCTGAACATAGTTCCTCATGCTCGTTATGCTTGTGACATTTATGAAATCCATCTAAATTTATGTTAAAAACTGTATTTTTAAACAGCACATCATCTGTTAATCACCTTTTTCTATCTATAAAATTGACACTTTGACAATTGTGATTTTTTATGTACTTTATTAAATAAAGTATTACAACTACGTAACTGCACAATAGCGAATACATTGTTTTGTCTTAATGGAAAGTGACATTTATGTCTAGGCATTAAATTAGAAAACACTTTCATTCCGCGAGACAGCGGCTATTATCAGCTTGCACAACAAACAAAGATATAAAAATTTCGAGTCCTTAGAAAACAATTTAACGGACTAGTGTCTCATAAAATTGTCTCGACAGCTGTCTATCCATCTATCCTCACGTATCGTATACATAGTTTGTCGTACACTTATCATTTGGGGAGATATCTACTTGCAATTCTTCGTATTATTTAGAAACGAGAGCAGTAAAAGATTCTTTGAAAATGTGGAGGCAATATAGACGGAGAAATATGTGACATGAGAGAGACGAAACAATTAACTTACGGTGGTATGGAACGGGTCCGGTGCCAAATCTGGGTTCTTGTAAAAGAGGACCTGGTCTTCCTTCTTTCGAAACACCTGAAAGAACAGACAATGACAATGATGTCGTATTTAATGGCACGTAACGGTGGAATGCCAAGTAAAGAGTTTGTTGGACCTCCCTCTTCGTGGCTTTCGTCGCTTCCACTCACTCATCATTCCGGCCCCTCCATACTTGCAATGATCCAAATATCTCAAAACTCATCAATTTAAATTCCTCAAGTCTAAAATTAGCAGGAGGACCAGATGAGAATTCCTTCAGCACACAATAGACGAGCTTTTTAAGTATTTTATAACCGCAGTCTTTGTCATCAATAGAACGGGATGTACGAACAGCAGCAGGATAAGAAACAACAGAGAAAAGGGGAAAACTTTTCAATGAACAATTGATACACAAACTAAGAGACAAGCCCAATACTAATGTTTGGCAGAGATTACCCTTGAATAAATGGATAAACCCCTGCTTAAACTTGAAATTAACCAATCAATCTAAACTTTACGCACATATTTACTGAATAAGATGATCATGCTCTTTCTCTCACTTCCTTCTGCTTGCTTTGTCCAAGACAGATTGACGAGGATGGAAAGAAAGGAGGAAATTCGTCATAAATCAGATTCGAAGCAGCACGTAGCACGTAAAGCAGTAACAGATCATCACACCATATTAATGTATCATTATTAAAATGAAAAGAACATGGAAAAAGGGATGGATGGCAAAATATGTAGTAAGCCAAGACGCTGGCTCCATGTCAAAATTGTACAGCATAGAATGGCGAAAGAGTGAAATATTGAAGGAACGAAATGATGAATCGATGTTCTTCTAGAATGGATTTTTGGAGGAGAAGAATGAGTGTAATATATATCGTAATCATCATGTTCTCAATGTTGCTGTTATTGCTTTTCTTCTACCCTTTATTATACTTTGTTCACTTCTTGAACACTGGATTAGGATAGAGATGGATGTATGGATGAAGGACGTGAAACTTTCTTTCATCTTTCTTTGCAAACGAATGCTATTATCTAGACGGAGAGAATAATGTTCATAAATTGCGAATATGAATGCCATAAAAAAATTCCGACGGAAATTCCATACTTGATTAATTAGCAATTAACTTTTTTTGTACACAAGTTGTCATCATTTGTGATTTCTCCCATTGGCTAAGATATGCAGAATTATTCCTGGTTGAAGGATTATTGAAAACTTCACTTCACTACATGTTGAAGAGATCCTCGTCGTCTTTATCCTTTCCTTTTCTACCACCACTACTTGCTTGAGTTGCTTGTTCCGGGTAAAATAAACTATAAGCTCATAAATAATGCAAGAGAACGGGAGACATCTTTCTCCATCTTAATCATAACGCAATAACACCAGCAATCTCTACCCAGTAACAACTTGAAGTTGAACCCAAGAAAACTTATTGTTATTTACAAGCAGAGAGCAGAACAAGCAGAGATAATTAATTTCATTCCAAATTCAGATTTCACACTCTTAAAAACACTCCACCCAAATCTTTTAAATAAAACTGAAAGAGATACAAAAGACAGATAATAAATGAATTGAATAGAAACTAGACATTTAATGATTCATTATGTTCAAGAGACGATAAGTCTGGCTAAAATATGGTTATTCAATTTCCAATTCAGTTTGGTTTGTAACCTGTAATTATTTATGGCATACAAAAACTAGAATGACAGATGAATGAAAAATTGGCATTAGACTTGCAGGCTTAAGAAGATGATTAAGTCTCCAATTATATTTAAAAGAGTTTTAGACTCAGCCAACACGTGGGTGGTTCTAAAGCTTGTCGAGGAGGGGAACATAGAAAAAGTTTTTAAAGATTTGAAAGGATATGAATGTGTCAACTTGTAAAAAGCCCCATTTGGAACGTTATTTGTACACAAAGAGATACTTTGTTCTGATACGATGCTCAAGAAAAAAGTAAATTCAAAGGCCTATTTTTAGTGTTCTTCCTCTCCAACAGAACTTCTTTACATTACTTCAGTATCTTAGCTTTCAGCCAGGTATTTATAAAACGTAAAAGAGAGGACTAAACTATGTAACATGGTTTGAAGCAAATAAACGGTGTTTTATTCAAAACTCAGGAATGATGCAGGTGCCTCCATAAAACTTTCTTTTCCCCTGCAGCGATTTAAATGAAGACAACACAGTCCGCATTTCAAGAAAATTTGCAAGAAAAATTCATGACTATTAAAAGAAAGATGAATATCATTCCCAGAGTGAAAAAAACAAGTAGAAATGCTCAACATCCTAATTGTTACCTAAAGCTACCCTTCCGTTTAGCGAGAAGAATGGAGAGAAAGGTTGGTGGCCAGCATGAAGAAAGTTACGACAATCCGCACTGCGTATTCAAGATTTTGAGCATTTTAGGAAGACACTAATTACTAATTTCGCGATAAACTCCTTCTGAGAGCATAATTTAGGTTTGAAACACAGGGATCCAACCAGGACCAGCATCTAGTCTTTGCTTTGCTTTCTCTTCTTGGTTTCCTTCCTTTCCAGTAATTCTTCGTCTAATGAAAGAGTAAATGAATGAATGGAAAACAGCAGAGTCCTTTTCTGACATGAATCTCTCCTAAATCACCTTTAATGGGTTGGGAACATTCTGCGAAAAGAAATATCAAACCCAAGTATAGCTCCCCCATGCTCCATTTATTATATCCGAACCAAAACTAAGTCTATGTATACCTACATAACCACCTCCGCAGAGCAGTCTCAGCAAATTACAGGAAATTATAACAAGGCTTCCCTTAAAAAGAATTTCATTTCAACCAGAACTTTGTACATTTGAATATTTTGAATTTGAAGAGCACATTGAATAAGAGAGTAAAATAGGAAAAAGGACTAATTAGTTCAAATAAAGGTGAAAATGAAAATGATGTAGCCAGAGCAAAATAATGGTACATATCATCAGGAAATCAAACCAGAAACCTTCAACAAAATATGCGCAATTAGTTAAGTACTAATTATATGAGATATTTGATAAAATTTCAGAAAGCGTTTCCCACAAAATAGCAAATAGCTGCACGTTACTGTTTCAAACTTGAAAACCCTAAACCCTACACCATTTATGTAATACTTTCTCTTATTCTACCAACATATCAGAAATAAACCTTTAGCAACAAAACCCTACGATTCAATCCCCTGAGTAATTTTCACTCAAACTCGTCCACAAAAGCGGATTTCAGTCTGGATTATAAAACAACAGAACATACCGTCAATGAACAGAGCAGCATAGTTACTGATTGCGAGGCCAAAATGCAATACCATGAAATGAAGTCAAGTTACCAACCACTGCCAGAAGCCAACCAACCAGGCAAACCATGCCACAAACGATGCGCTTGGGTTAATTAGCAATTTGCATTAAATTTAAATGAGTCCCCATAAAAGAAAAGTAGAAAAGCAAAGCGCCCAAAGTTTTTTGGCACTGTGGTAATTTTTCCATTTCACTTTTGTAAAGTTACGCAGCAGTGACGACACAACTTTGAAACTTTGGTGGAACAAGCCATCATCGCCCTTGGTCCCGCTTTTCATTATCTTAAAATCTGTAGGCTTAACTCAAAAACGAAAATTTCTAAATTAAACAAGCTGGTACCATCACTGGCAATACTCATTTAGCTAACGCTTCGTTTAATGAGAGCAGCGGCGCCATTACATTGACGATGAGGATTTGTGATGCGGTCTGACGGGTGGGGAGTTGGTAGGTAGGATTAACAATGGATGAATGGATTTTCATGTAGAAACGAGGTGACATATTGTGACATTTAGGAATTACAAGGCGCCCACAAGTCTTCCTTCACCTCATAATTTATCTCGGGATATGTACGTGGCGATAGATTTAGCCGTGATTTTGCAATAAAACAACCAGCATAACTACCAACCACAATTCGCACATTGAAGTGAGGCTTAATAGAAGATCCAAGCAAATGGAAAGGTAACTCAATCAAAATCAAAGCCATCCTGCAATACCTTCTACTATTAAATCATGCAATTTGTTACTGAGAGAAATCTTAATAGCTGCATGGTTGAGAACAGGAGATTGTTTAACTTGTCAATATAGTTTCATATAAGAATTAATGGATTAACGATTGACTTTTTATTGATAACAATTAAAAATGGCTGACTGGCTGCAAAGCAAACTGGAAAAACATTTCCGAATATCCGAATGTTTCCTGTCGTAAACCAACACCAACTGTTCCGTTATACTCTCATGACAGGTAATGTGTAAACACGTTCCATCAACTGTACTTCATTTACTGTCATGCCATCCCCAATCCCATGATTCGGTTTAACAAAACATCGTCCCCAAAAGCAAAGTGAAGTGAAGCAAAATAACATTTCGCAGTAAAATAGGCTTCGTGTTCTATTCAATCCAACCACATACAAATAAGCATTTGGCTGATTTACACTTTCACATCACATTAAAACTTGCTTACGTGTACAAAATCCAATTCAACCTCGGAAATATTTACAACTTAGATCCATCTGCGGACGATTAAATTCAAACAACACCTCAATTCAAATTCAACCATTTTCTGTATATTCGTACCATTTACACATCTACTACTAGGATAAACATTAAAACAAGCCACTTCAAAATAGAAGAGCTCAGGCTCGCTCAACCATGCAATTACTTTCGTTAATGCTGAAATATGTAGTAAACAAAATATTTGAAACGGTTATTTCGTTTTAATCACTATCAAATAAAGATACTTGGAATGGAAATTTTATAATAAACAAGAACAACTTTCGTAGTTTCAAAAATTATGCGTTTTCAAATGGATATAATGATACATGTATAATATGGATGATATTTGGTAAACTTGAATTTACAAGTTCCTGCTTGAGGAATGTTGCATGCGTTTCTGTCATGCTAATGATAAGCGTACAAGTTAGCCGGCAGTCATTCGGCAGAGAAAGTTGACGACTCTCAAGTGAAATATGACAAAGACATAAGTGTGAATTGTCCCCTGTATGAGGAGAGGACGTAAAGCACCTTCTCCATCATACAAATCCCTCCCGACTTGGTCTGGTAGAGGAAGGATAAATGGAAATGAAACCCCAGGGCAACGAGCTGGTAGCTTGTAATGTATGAGAGGGATGAGGAAGTCGTCAAATCGAACGGATTTTATTCTACTTTCCCTGCTTTCTCATCCACATGGATTTGCATATCTGTCACACACAGCAGGATGAGTGAAAGAGACGTCCATGTCTTCCTCAAGCAAACCGTGCATCCATGCCATCACCATATAAT